>JAQZBX010011588.1:0-42473 GCA_029593785.1 Cabassous unicinctus | reverse complement strand
GTTTTGTTCATACAGCTCTCTCAAAAACTTTGTTGGTTTAGCATGCAGGAAGCAGGGGTCCAAGCCATCAGACAGTAAGACTTTCCACAAGTCTTTCCGAGATAACTGCATCTTCAATTCTGATTTACAAGTTCCAAGTTTAGTAAAGTCTTCAAATAGGGCATTTTCATCTGGGAATTTGATTTCCAGAAACTTGGAACTTCCGGAATCAGTTTCTGTTTTTTTTGTGCCCAAAAGTTCAGTCCTTAGTGTATTTCACTCATCTAGTATTTTGCTATAAGCTGCAAGGAGAAGCTAAGCTACATTCTCCAGGTTTACCTTGGAAGGTTCTTCAGCTAAATGCTCTGGTTCACCATTTTCAAATTCTGTCTTCCATATAACACCAGGAGATAATCTTTTTAAGTTCTTTGCAACTTTAAAACATGGATTGCCTTTCCTCCAGTTTCCAATAAAAGTTTCATCATTTATTTCTAAGGCATCATAGAAAGTCTCCTTAGCGTCCATATTACTATCAACAGTTTCTTCAGAATGTTCTAGGCCTTTTCCATCAAGCATTTCACAATTCCTCCAAAAAATACCCCTTACCAATTTATAAAACCGTTCCAACATTTTGGTAATTACAAAAGCACTACCCCACTCTCGGTACCAAATTCTGTATTAGTCAGCCAAAGGAGTGCTAATGTGAAATACCAAAAATGGGTTGGTTTTTATAAAGGGTATTTATTTGGGGTAGAAGTCCACAGTTACCAGGCCATAAAGCATAAGTTTCTTCCTTCACCAAAGTCCATTGTCACGTGTTGGAGCAAGACAGCTGCCGACATTTCCCCAGGGTTCAGGCTTCTTGGCTTCCTCTATTCCCGGGGCTGCATTTCTCTCCAGGCTTAGCTCCTGTTTCCTCCACAAGGTCAGCTGTAGGCCATCAGGCGAATGGCTCGCTTCTCTTCTCCTGGGGCCTTCTTTCCAACATCAAAGCTGCTTCTCAAAGACTGCTTCTCAAAAGACTGTTTTTTGCCTTGTGTTTTATATTCAATTCCCCACCCACCAAGGGGTGGGGCTCAATGCCCTACTGACTGACATGGTCCAGTCAACGCCCTAATCATAATTCAATCATGCCCAGATTAACAGATCAGATTACAGGCATGATCCAATTATATTTTTGGAATTCATAATTACATCAAAAATCCCCAACGGTTACATATGGTAAAGAAGGGAAAATGAGAATATAAATTTGAGTTTGATTTTTCTCTGTTAAAATTACAGTGTTAATTTGAGGTTTCATACATGTGGAACCATGTTCAATACAAAGAGGGCAGTCTATAAAAGGTAAAGTTAAATTTTCTATAAATTTCCCTTCTTCTTTTGGCTTTAAGTGTAGCCATAAGTCTATAGGAACTCTCACACTAGTTTTGGCTCAGCAATCTTTTGGAGTGGACGGCAAAACAACCATTGGAAAAGTTCCATAAACTCCCCTTTTCTTTCCTTCCCTTTTATTAGACATGAGTTTATCTGTTTTTGGCTGTTCATGAAGTTTTTCACGTATATTTTCATTAAAATCAACATCAGTTCATTCTGCTATTGGTCCAGTGATAGCAGTATACTGTATATTGTCTTCATTTTCATTTGATTGTAATGGTTCAAGAGCAACAGAAATAAGACTGAACAAAGACCATATAGGTATAGGAATTATCTCTCCCTTTTGGTAAGCCCTTTTTCAAGTTTGAAGACTAATTTCCATTGTTTCAGATTTAAAATATCCCACCCTTGTGGCTGAAACCAATAACAATGTTTATGTACAAGAGGAAAATTTCCTCTAAAGCTGAGGATTTAATAGATACACCGGTGCTTTTTAATAAAGTCTTTAACACTCTAGAGTAATCTTCAAAGTTCCACTGCTGATTCCCCATTTCCCTGATAATCCCAAGGATGTAACTTACCTTTTATTTTCTTTTAAGCCACTCATCAGGAGCCCCTTGTTCTGCTATGCACTGACTGAAAGAAAAGTTGCATTTTCAGGTTCCAGTTCAGGTGCCAAATGTAGATGTTCAGTAACTAGGCCCATGAAAAAGGTGCTGTGGATGAAAAAATGAGAAAGAAACAAGAGATAGCCAGGATCAGGGGAACCTCCACCCAAAGGGAGTAGAGTGCTGCTGCATAAAACACCATGGCTCTTATTTAGCTTTAGAAAAAAGAAAATACGTGTTTGCATGTGCAAAGGCAATAGATACATGACAGGCTACATGTTACTAAAGTCAACAAGTCCTTAGGGTTAATGGTTCAGTTCTCCTTACATTCCTGCATGTAATAGACCTTGTTAATCATTCTGACATATACCAGACACTCTTTTTGAAGCACAGCATTCTTCTCCAACAGGCTCCTATCAGATCTTATCTTAATGTCTTTAGACAAGAGACACCTGTCTCATACATACCAAGGTGGCCTGCTTTCTGTCAGTTGTCATGGCCTTTAATTGAACTCCTTCAATTTTATTCTTTGGTTTTCATATGCCATGTCTTATTTTTGTCTGTCTTTTTACTCTTTTGCTTATCCTTTCTGCTATCTTGCCTTCTTCACTCTCCTCCAAGCCTCTCTCTCTTGTCTTTTTCATTTCGGCTGTATGGCTCCCTTTAATACTTTCTGCCAAGGTGGATTCTTTTTTATGAACTCTCAGTTCTTACTTATTTGTAAATATTTTAAACACAATTTCATATTTGATGGAAAATTTTGCTGGATACAGAATTCTTGGCTGGAAATTTTTCTCTTTCAGTATCCTAATTATATTATACCACTGTCTTCTCACCTTCGTGACTTAAAAAAAATTATTTTTTATATTTTAAAAGATCCTTAGATTACATTAATGTTACACAAAAATTATAGGGATTCCTATGTTCCCCATTTCCCACACCTCCCATAATCTCCCACATAAACATCTTTCATTAGTGTGGCACATCACCTGCAATGGATATAGACATCCTGGGGTTTTGCCACTAAGCATGAACCATAGTTCACATTGTAGACCACACCCTCTCCCACACAGTTCTGCATTTTATATGCTGATGTAAAATGATCTATATCTGTCATTGTAATGTCACTCAGGATAACTCCCAAGTCCTGAAAAAGCCCCTGTATTACAACTGCTTATCCCTCTCCCTGCCCCAAAAGTGTCCAGTGGCCACTGGCTCCACCTCAATGTTGTATTTTGTTCCATTGCTTGAATCACAATATATCTACAACAGAATACCATTAAGTACACTCTAGTCCATAGCTCTTCCCCCAAACCTGAGGAGCCTGGGATTGTAATGACCACTCTACCTCCAAGTGAGAGGGCGCTTGTATCCCATGGATAAGATGTATGGGATTATCCTGCCTGCAGCGGCAGACTCTCTCCATTCACTGGGATGGCCACTGTCCATCATCGCATCCTCGCCAGGTTACTTGGGTGAGTACATTGAGCTGTAGAGTAGGATTTTCAGCTCTACTGAGATTCCAGGTACACCTGGCACACGGGCAGGACAAAGGCTCTAGTCTCTGGAAGCATGGCTACAAACTCCAGCACCACATATATGTTTGAATATAAGGGACTGAGGGACCATGTGCAGGGAAGACTTATTTGAGTCCAACTCTGTTACTCTCAGGAGCACTGATTACAAAGTATAGCCCACTGATAAGGCATCAATCTCTGGAGCTATCCCCACTTATATAAGACCTGGGTGTCTCCACATCCCTCAGGAGCCCCTCTGAGTGGGGTGATATCCACTTTGGTGTTCTATGAGATCCAATTGAGGTGTGTGTAAGCATTACCTTTGGGATGACATCTTGACTCTCTTTGAAGTCTCAGCTATATGAACTCATTTGTCTTCAACTTTTCCCGCTTTTATTCAAGTTCTTTTTCCAGCTATATTGTCAGTTGGCACTTGGTATTAATCCCTCGTTGCCAGGGAGGCTCATCCCCGGTAGTCATGTCCCATGATGGGGGGAACATAATGCATTTATTATGCAGAGTCTGGCTTAGAGAGAAGCCACATTTGAGCAAAAAGGAGGCTCTCAGGTGGCAACCCTTAAGCACTCCATAAGAGTAGGCAAAGTTTCAATTACAAGAGTAAGGACTCATAAGGCTAGTCATTAATAACAAGAACCCATTAGTGGACCATCTTCCTTTGCCACACACTGCCCCTGCACTCAGGGGACTGTTGCTGCTACCTTGGAAATGTGGCAGAGCTCTCCATTCTGGGAATTCAGTATTCTCTCATTTATTGAGTGATTCTCCACCTACTGTGACCAGGTCCAACCCTTTGATCATTTGAACAATTTTATATATCTTTCATGTATATTCAGGTGAACTCCTTCCCATGAAATCCCCATCCCAGACACCCACTACCAATGATCCTCTCCTGCCCCCATTATAACCCTTCTGTGATCTAAACCTTCCTTGAAGATGAAGCCCATATAATAGCCAAATTAAATTAATCAGAAAATGAAATAATAAAAAGTTTAAATGTAAGAGATAAAATACACGGAAACTTAAAAAGAAATACACTAAAAATTAAATTAAATTAAATTAAAGGATTGGCATATTTAAAGAATGGGAAAAACAAATAATTTTTTAAAAATTTAAACATTTTTCCTTTTATCACTGCATTTTCAGGTGTCCAGTCTATACAGTGGAAACTTCCCCCATCACTTCACAGTGTCTCCCAAATTTTCATTTAATTTTCCAAGAAGTTTTAGTCACAAAAAAGTCACACACAGAATACTAGAGCTCTCATATACTCAACCACCTTCCGCATCCCTCACCCCATATTAAAACCTTTTTGTATGTGGATTGTAGCATTTTTATAACTGTTATACAAATAGTGAAACATAGCTACTAAACATTGTCAATGGTTAACAGTATAGTTTACAATTTAGACTGTGGAGGACATTTTGGCAGTTTCTCAGAAAACTAACAATAAATCTTCTGTATGATCCAGTGATTACACTGCTGGGTATATACCCAGAAGAACTGAAAGAAGGACATGAACAGATATGTGCACACCAATGTTCACAGCGACATTGTTTATTACTGCCAAAAATTGGAATCAAACCCGGTACCCATAAACAGATGAACGGACAAACCTTTATAACTTTTGATGGGAAATCCCCACTTGATCTTACTGTGTATCCTCTTTTCTATGTGATGGTTTGCTTCTCCTTTGTTGTTCTCAGAATTTTCTCTTTATCTTTATCATTTGACATTCTGAGTAGTATGTATCTTGTGGTAGATCTGTACAAATTCATTCTGATTGTGGTGTGCTGTCCTTCTTTGACATGTAAATTCATTTCTTTTATGAGAGTTGGGAATTTTTCAGCCATTATTTCCTGAAATCTTCTTTCTGCCCCTTTTCCTTTGTCTTCTCTTTCTGGAACTCCTATGTCATGTATAGCATTACACTTTGTGTTTTCTTTCAACTCCCTGAGCCCCTGCTAAATTTTTCCCATCGTTTCCTCTCTGTTCTCTGTCTTCAAATCAGCTGTTCTGTCTTCTGTATCACATATTCTTTCTTCTATCATTTTGACTCTGCTCTTGTATGTTGCAAATGCTTTTTAATCTCACCTATTGTGTCTTGCATCCATAAGCTCTTATAATTTTTTATTTAGGTTTTCAAATTCTTCTTTGTCCTTGCCCTGTGTCCCTTTGATGTCCTTTATCTCTTTAGCTATAATGTTTTCCAACTTATGATTTGATTTAAGAGAATTGCATGAACCTCAATGATTAGTTGTCTCAAATACTCTCTCTCATCTGGGGCTTGATATATTCCTTTGCTTGGTCCATATCTTCCATATTCTTTTTAAATATGGTTTGTATTTTTTGCTGATGTCTGGGCATTTGATTATGATGGTGAGTCTACTCAGATGCTCAATTTTTCTTTCTTGCATAGGGATTTAATAGTGGGAGTCAATATGCTAATGCCATTCTTTGATATTTTGTTCCTCCTGTTCTAACATTTTAGAATTATCCCCATTTAACTGCTCAAAGCCGTATCATTTACCCCATAATGGGTTGCAGTCTTGCTTCCAAGTGCTTAGGGAGGGAGGCTGTAGAGGCCCCCAAAAGTCTCTCATTTATATACTTTTAATTTCCTCTCATGCACTTCTCGTTCTACCAACAGATGGTGCACATTGGAAGCCCTGTCATTTCAAACCCTGGTCAGAGTGTGTTTGAGTTTTCCAATCAGTATTCTTTCCATTTATGCTTCAACCTTCTGGTTGGTTCCAGCCTTCCTCTGGCACACTATATCCTAGTACATTTTTTTCCCAAGGCTGTTTCTGCCTGTCATGGGAGAGAAGTGATTCCTGTGACTCCCTAATTCTCCATCTTCCCAGAAGTCCTCCAGAGTGTTTTTAGCCTTTTAATTTTGAGTTATAGATTTTTTATAATAATAAACTTTATTTTTAGAGAAAATTTTTATTTACTTTTCCAGAAAAATTACACCTAAAATATAGGGAATTCCCATATAAACCACCCACACAGTCACACATACAGTTTCTCCTATTATTCACATCTTAAATTAGTGTGGTACATTTGTTACACTTTGTATTAGTCAGCCAAAGGGGTGCTGATGAAAAATACCAGAAAACTGTTGGTATTTATAAAGGATATTCATTTGGGGTGGAAACTTACAGTTACCAGGCCATAAATCATAAGTTTCTTCCTTCAACAAAGTCTGTTGCCATGTGTTGGAGTATGACAGCTGCCAAACTTTACAAGGGTTCAGGCTTCTTGGGTTCCTCTCTTCCCTGGTTTCTGTTTCTCTACAAGCTCAACTCCTCTCTTTCCTCCACAAGGCCAGCTGTGAACTATCAGGCAAATCACTCAACTCTATCCTGGGGCCTTCTCTTCTTCCTCATTACCAAGCTCCTTGGGATAATTCCCAAGTCCCAAAAAAGCCCTGTATTACAACTGGTTTTCCCTTCCCTGCCCTGAAAGTGCCCAGTGGCCACTGGCTGCACCTCACTGCTGTAATTTCTTCCATTACTTGAATCACAATATGTCTGCAACAGAATAAAAGTGAGTCCACTCTAGCCCATAGCTCTTCCCCCAATCCTGAGGAGCCTGGGAAGCTGATGTCCACTTCACCCCCAAGTGAGAGGGGTTTTTTATCCCATGGATATGATGGATGGGATTATCCTGCCTGCAGCTGCAGACTCTCTCCATTCACTGGGATGACTGTTGTTCATCATCATCTCCTAACCAGGTGATTTGGGTGAGTCCATTGAGGTGTAGAGTAAGAGTTGCAGCTCCACCAAGATTCAAGGCACAGCTGGCACATAGGCAGGCCAAAGGCTCCAGTCCCTGGAAGTACACATAGAAACTCCAGCATCACATATAGGTTTGAATAGAAGGGATTGATGGATCACGTGCAGGGAGGACTTATTTGAGTCCAAATCTGTCACTCTCAGGAGTACTGATTACAAAGTATAGCCCACTGATAAGGCATCAATCTCTGGAGCTATCCCCCATTATATAGGACCCGAGTGTCTCAGAGCCCTCAGGAGTCCCTCTTTGTGGGGTGATATCCACTTTGTTGTACTATGAGATCCTACTGAGGTGTGCATAAGTGTTACCTCTGGGATGACCTCCTGACTCTCTTTGAAGTCTCTTAGCCACATGGACTCATGTATCTTTACCTTTCCCCCTTTTTATTCAAGGTACTTTTACAGTCATATTGCCAGTGGGCACTTAGTTATAATCCCTTGGTACAAGGAGGCTCATTCCCAGGTGTCATGTCGCACACTGGGAGGAAAGCAAAGCATTCATAAGCTGAGTTTGGCTTAGAGAGAGGCCACATTTGAGCAACAAAGAGGCTCTCAGGTGGCAACCCTTAGGCACTTCATAACAGTAGGAAAAGTTTCAATTACAAGAGCAAAGACTCATAAGGCTAGTCATCAATAAAAAGAACCCATTAGTGGACCATCTTCCTTTGTCAGATACTGCCCCTGCACTCAAGGGACTGTTGCTGCTCCCTTGGAGAAAGTGGTAAAGCTCTCCAGGTTGGGAATTCAATATTTCCTCATTTATTGAGTGATTGTCCACCCACTGTGACCATGCCCCACCCCTTGACAATTGGACAATTTTATATATCTTTCATGTATATTCAGATGAACTTACTCCCAAGAATCCCCCATCCCAGACACCCCCCAACAATGATCATCTGCAGGCCCCATTGTAACCCTTCTGTGATCTAAACCTTCCTTGAAGATGAAGCCCATAAAATAAACAAATACAATTAGTTGGACAATGAAATAATAATGATAAGGTTAAATGCAAGAGATAAAATAGATGGAAACTCAGGAAAAAACTAAAAATAAAATATAATTAAAGGATTGAGACATTCAAAAAATGGGAAAATTTTTTTTAAAATATATATATTTTTTCTTTTATCACTGCATTATCGGATATTCAATCTGTACCGTAGCACCTTCCCCCTTTAACTCCCCAGTGTCTCCCAAATATTCATTTAATTTTCAAAGCAGTTTTAGGTCACAGCAAAGTCACACACAGAATACTAGAGTCTCTCATATAACCAACCTCTTCTCCCATTCCTCACCCCATATTTAAACCTTTTTGCATGTGGGTGTTAGTATTGTTATAACTGTTATACAGATAGTGAAACACAACTACTAAGCATTTTCAATGGTTTACAGTATAGTTTACAATTTAGATGGTACAGTTTAATAATTTTTGATGATATTTACCATGTCCTGTGGCAATTACTGTAAGGTAATGAAAGTCATTTCCTCTGACCACTAAATATCCCATTTGATCTTTTTTGGTCCTTTCTCTCCATCCCCCTGAGGCACATGACACCCCCTGGCTTGAGTCAATGGATGACAACATTCATAGTTACATGCAACAAGAGGTCTTGACATGATGAATATCTTCCCCTGTTAGGATCCAACTTTGCTTCTAAGAGACACCCACCTGTCTGTTTCTGGGTGAATTCATCCTCCAGAAGATGGTGGACCATCTCCTTTCCACTCACCATGTGGCTCTCCACTCCCAGACACAACACATTATGACAGGATGAACACTCACACACTCCCTAGAAGCCAACTTCAGATGTGCCTCATCTTGAATGGCCCCCAACCTACACCCTAACTCAGTGACACTACCTTGTCATATTGCCATAAGAGCATTCCCACTCCAGCACTTTCAACCTCATACCCACAAATCCCATGTTCACCTAGTCCCTATCCCATCACTCCACCCAGTATCCTGGGTATTCAATCCTGCTCTTTTTAATCAACCTACCTATCAATCTTGTATCATCAAACCCAGTAATATCACTACACACATGTCCTATCCTTCAATATGCAACTATACTCTACCACTTTAACATAGATTATGTCCATATGGATGATGAGTCACAACCTTGCCTTCTCTTTCTCTCTCTTGTTAACCTATCTTTCAGACAACAGTTCTCAGAGACTGCTCACTTTCCTGAATTCAAATCAGTGAGGTCATTTATTGTTCATCTTTCAATGCCTGGCTTGCTTCACTCAACATGATGTCTTCAAGATTCATCCATGTTATTCCATGTGTTAGCACTTTATTCCTTCTTACACCTGAGTAATATTCCATTGTATGTATGTACCACACTTTGTTTATCCATTCTTCTGTTGATGGGCACCAGGGCTGATTCCGACTTTTGGCAATTGTGAACAATGCCGCTATGAATATTCGTGTGCATATATCTGTTCATGTCTTTGCTTCCAATTCTTCTGGGTATATACCCAGCAATGGAATCACTGGATCATACAGAAGATCTATTGTCAGTTTTTTGAGGAATGACCAAACTGTCCTCCACAGTGGCTGAACCATTCCACAATCACAGCAGCAGTGGATGAGTGTTCCTATACTTCCACATCCTCTCCAACACTTATAGTCTGCTGTGGTTTTAATAGCTGCCATTCTGATGGTTGTAAGATGGTATCTCAGTGTAGTTTTGATTTGCATTTCCCTAATACCTAGTGTTGTGGTTCTTACATACCACTTTTTTCATTAGCCCACAACTTCAAGGGTGTCAATTTATATTCTATCTATTCTGTTTTCTTCTGTTTTTATTATTATTAACTTTTTCCTTTCAGTCCTTTACTCTTTACTCGTTCACTCTCTCCTCATCATTCTGGTCTCAATTTATATATTACATATTATATATTTTTTCCTTTATTTGATTTCCAGTCCATTGTAGGTACACCATTTTTTTCCCGATTTCTCTACACTGCTTACCTGAGTTAAATATTCATTTTACTAAGTCTTATACAGCCCCTCTTCTAAATTTTATCAATATTACTATTATCCTTCTTCCTTTCTCATGCCTTTCAATACATCTGGCCTTAATCTTTTGCCTTCAAGGAAACATAGAAAAAAGCAAGGAAAGAAAATAAGAAGAACAAAGTGTCAAAGAGAAAACTTACATACACACAAGAACCACCAGTTAAATAAAACTTTGAGCAGAGAGAGAAGCTAATCAACTGAATAAACCCATCAAGAAAAAATAATGAATAGAGGGCCACAAAAATATTACAAACCACACGGAGAAACAGGATGACATGGACCTGTCCAATGAACAAACTAAAACCAGGAACAGATGCAAGTTTCTACAAGTTGAAAGGAAACACAAGGGAGAGAGACTAAAAGAAGAGTTTAAAAACAACTAAAAAGACAAAAACAATAACAAAACAACATATGACATACATTAACCAAAAGAAAATATGGCTGTAGTAAGAAATTCCTTGTGAGTAATAACACTGAATGTTAACGGACTAAATTCAACACTCAAGAGACACAGATGGGCAGAATAGATAAGGAAATATGATCCATCTATATGCTGTCTACAAGAAACCCACCTTTGACCCAGAGATTCAAGGAGGATGAAAGTGAATGGTTGGAAAACAATTTTACAAGCTAACATTAGCCAACAAAGGGGAGGAGTAGCTATTCTATATCAGACAAAATAGACTTTAAATGCAAAACTATTGTAAGAGACAGAGATGGACACTATATTTTAGTAAAAGGGGTAATCTCTCAAGAAGACAGAACAATCATAAACATTTATGCACCTAACCAGGGTGCCTAAAAATACATAAGGCAAACTCAGGAAAACTAAGTGGAGAAATAAATGCCTCTACAATAATAGCAAAGGACTCTAATACACCATTATCTTCATTAGACAGAACATCTAGAAAGAGAATCAATAAAGAAACTAAGGCTTTGAACAATACATTAGAAGACATGGACTAAATAGACATGTACAGAACACTACACCCAAATAAAGCAGGTTTTACAATCTTCTCAAGTGCACATGGATCATACTACAAGATAGACCACATGCTAGGTCACAGGAAACCTCTCAATGAATTCAGAAAGATTGAGATTATACAAAAGTAATTTCTTGGACCATAATAGAATGAAATTGGAAATCACTAAGGGCCAGAGAAACAGATTAGGTACAAAGATACAGAAGCTAAACAACACAGTCTTAGACAAACAGTGAGTAAATGAGGAAATCTAAAAAGAAATCAGTAACTACCTTGCAACTAATGAAAATGACAACACAATATATCAAAACCTCTGGCATGCAACCAAAGCTGCCTTGAGAGGGAACTTCTTAGCCATAAATACATATATAAAAAAGAAGAAAGAGCTAAAATTGAAGACCTAACTGCACACTTGGAGGAACTGTAAAAACAACAACAAACTAAACCTAAAGGAAGAAGAAAGAAGGAAATTACTAAGATTAGAGAAGAACTAAATGAAATAGAATAAGAAAGCACTAGAAAAAGATAAACAAAACCAGAAGCTGATACTTCGAGATCAATTAAATTGACAGACACTTAGTCAGACTAAAAAAGAAAAAGAGAAAACAGATAAAAAATAAACAAAATAAGGCATGAGCAAGGGGATATCACTACTGACCCCACAGAAATAAAGAGTATCATAAGAGGATACTATGAAAAATTACATGCCAACAAGAATGATAATTTAGAGGAAATGGACAAGTTTCTAGAAACTCACAAACAGCCTACATTAATGAAAGAAGAAATTGATGAACTCAACAGTCCAATTACAAGTAAAGAGATAGAGTCAGTCATTAAAAACCTCTGAACTAAGAAGAGCCAAGGACCAGGTGGCTTCATAGCTCAATTCTACCAAACATTCCAGAAAGAGCTAACACCAATTCTGCTTAAGCTCTTCCAAAAAAATAGAAGTAGAAGGAATATTCCCTAACTCATTCTATTTTATTATGCCAACATTACCCTAATACCAAAACCAAACAAAGATACCACAAGAAAGGAAAATTACAGACCAGTTTCTCTAAAGAATCTAGATGCTAAAACCCTCAACAAAATGCATGCTAATCGTATTCAACAACATATCAAAAGGATTATACTCCATGACCAAGTGGGTTTCATCCCAGGTATGCAAGGATGGTTTAATATAAGAAAATCAATCAATGTAATTCATCACATAAAAAGATTGAAAAAAAATCACATGAATATTTCTATAAATACAGAAAAAGTATTCGACAAAATACAGCACTTTTTCCTGATAAAAACACTGCAAAAGATAAGAATAGAAGGAAACTTTCTGAATATGATAAAGGGTATATATGAAAACCCCAGAGCTAACATAATCTTTTATGGTGAAATCCTAAAAGCCTTCCCTCTGAGATCGAGAAGAAGGCAAGGATGCCCACTATCACCACTCCTATTTAATATTGTCTTAGAAGTACTTGCTCAAGCACTGAGGCAAGAAAAAGATATAAAAGGCATCCAAATTGGAAAAAGAAATAAAAATTTCATTATTTGCAGATGACATGATCGTATATATAGAAAGCCCTGAGAAATCTACAACAAAGCTTCTAGAACGTACAAAGGAGTTTAGTAATTTCACAGGCTATAAGATCAACGCTCACAAATCAGTAGCATTTTTGTACACAAATGATGAGCAATCTGAGGAAGAAATAAAAAAAAATACCATTTACAATAGTATCTAAAAGAATCAAATACCTAGGAATAAATTTAACTAAAGATCTAAAGGACTTATATATACAAAACTACACAACACTGTTAAAGGAAATCAAAGAAGACTTAAATAAATGGAAGAATATTCTCTGTTCATGGATACTAAGATTAAACATCATCAAGATGTCTATCCTACCCAAGCTAATCTACATATTTAATGCAATCCCAATAAAAGTCAACACTGCATTTTTCAAGGAACTGGAAAAACTAACTACAAAATATATTTGGAAAGGTAAGAGGACCCGAATCGCCAAAGACATATTGAAAAAGAAAAATGAAGTTGGAGGTATCACATTACTTGACTTTAAAACAAACTACAAAGCTAAAGTGTTCAAAACTGCATGGTATTGGGCCAAGGATAGACATACTGACCAATGGAACCAAAATGAGAATTCTAATATAGATCCACGCATATATAAGCATCTGATAATTGACAAGGCCACCAAGCCCACTGAGTTGAGAGAGAATGGACCCTTTAACAAGTGGTGCTTGAAGAACTGGATATACATAAACAAAAGAATGAGACAGGAATACCACCTCACACCTTATACAAAAATCAACTCAAGATGGATCAAAGATCTAAATATAAGAGCCAAACCAAAAAGCCCTTGAAAGATAATATAAGGAATCATCTACAGAACCTTGTCATAGGAAATGGTTTCATGAACTTCACACCAAAGCATGAACAGCAAGAGAAAAAATAGAAAAATGTATCTCCTCAAAATTAAAAACTTCTGCACCTCAAAGGATGTTATTAAGAAAATAAAAAGCCAGCCCACACAATGGGAGAAAACATTTGGCAACCATATATCTGATAGGAGCCTAATATTCTGCATATATAAAGAAATCCTACATCTCGAGAAAAACAAAAGACAAAGAACCCATTTAAAAAATGGGCAAGTGACCTGAAAAGACACTTCTCCAAGGAAGAAATACAAATGGCTAAAAAGGATATGAAAAAATGCTCGACATCTCTAGCTTTAGGGAAATGAAAATCAAACTAAAATGAGATACCATCTTACAACCATCAGAATGGCAGGTATTAAAACAAACAGCAGAGTATAAGTATTGGGCAGGATATGGAGGAATAGGAACCCTCATCCACTGCTGGTGGGATTGTGGAATTGGTCCAGCCACTGTGGAGGACAGTTTGGTGGTTCCTCAGAAAACTAACAATAGATCTTCTGTATGATGCAGTGATTGCACTGCTGGGTATATACTGAGAAGACTTGAAAGCAAAGACATGAACAGATATATGCACACGAATGTTCATAGCAGCATTGTACACAATTGCCAAAACTTGTAATCAGCCCCAGTGCCCTTCAACAGATGAATGGATAAACAAAATGTGGTACATACATACAATGGAATATTACTCAGCTGTTAGAAGGAATAAAATGCTAATACACAGAAAAACATGGATGAATCCTGAAGACCTTATGTTGAGTGAAGCAAGCCATGCATTGAAGGATGGACAGTATACGACCTCACTGATTTGAATTGAGGAATGTGAGCAGTCACTGAGAACCATCGTCTGAAAAATAAGTTAACAAGGGAGAGAAAGAGAAGAGAAGGTTGTGAGCCATCACCCATATGGATATAATCTATAGTACATTGATAGAGTATAGTTACATATTGAAAGATAGGTCAGGTGAGTAGTGATATTACTGGGTTTGGTGGTGCAGTGTTGACAGGTGTGTAGATTAGGAAAGGAAGTTTAGAATACCCAGGATACTGGGGGAAGGGATGAGAGGGGGACTGGTGAAAATGGGATTTGTGAGTATGATGTTGAAAGTGCAGGAGTGGGAATGCTCTTAAGGCAATATGACAAGGTAGTGTCACTGGTTTGTGAACCATCACCCATATAGATATAATCTATAGTACATTGATAAAGTATAGTTACATATTGAAAGATAGGTCAGGTGGGTAGTGATATTACTGGGTTTGGTGGTGCAGTGTTGACAGGTGTGTAGATTAGGAAGGGAAGTTTAGAATACCCAGGATACTGGGGGAAGGGAGGAGAGGGGTACTGGTGAATATGGGATTTGTGAGTATGACATTGAAAGTGGAGGAGTGGGAATGCTCTTAAGGCAATATGACAAGGTAGTGTCACTGGTTTAGGGTGTAGGTGGGGGGGCATTCAGGATGGGGTGCATCTGGAGTATGCTTCTGGGGAGTGTATGAGTGTTCATCCTGTCATAATGTGTTGTTTTGGGGAGTGGAGACCCACACGGTGAGTGGGAAGGAGATGGACCCCCATCTTTGGGAGGACTGATTCACCCAGAAACAGACAGGCGGGTGTCTCTTAGGAGCAAGGGTGGATCCTAATAGGGGAAGATAATCAGCATGCCAAGAACTCTTGTTGCATGTAACTATGCATCTTGTCATCAAATGAGTCACACAAGGGAGTCTCATGTGCCGCAGGGGGAAGGGGAGGTAGGAACAGAAAAGATCAATCAGGGGTTATTTTGTGGTCATGGGAAATGTTTTTCATTAATTTACAGTAATGGACAAACGACAAGGTAAATATCATCAAAAATTATTAAACTATACCGTCTAAATTTGAAACTATACTGTAAACCATTGACAATGTTTAGTAGCTATGTTTCATTATCTGTATGAGTTATAACAATGCTACCATCCACATAAAGAAGGTTTTAATATGGGTGAGGAAAGGGAAAGGAGGTTGTGTATATGAGAGTCTCTAGGATTCTGTGTGTGACTTAGCTGTGACCTAAAACTTCTTTGAAAATTAGATGAAATTTGGGAGACACATGGGAGTGAGAGGGGGAAGGTGCCATGGTACAGACTGGACCCCCGATAATGCAGTGATAAAAGGAAAAAATTATAACAATTTTTAAAAAATAAATTTTAATTTTTCCCCATTTTTGAATGTCCCAAACCTTTAATTTAATTTTATTTTTAGAGTTTTGTTTTCTTAGTTTCCATGTATTTTATCAAATACATTTAAGCTTTATTATTTCATTTTCCTATTAATTGTATTTGGCTATTATATGGGTTTCATCTTCAAGGAAGGTTTAGATTACAGAAGGGTTACAAAGGTGGCAGCAGAGGATCATTGGTGGGGGGTGTCTGGGATGGGTATTTCATGTGAGGAGGTTCACCTGAATATACATGAAAGATATATAAAATTGTTCAAATGATCATGGGGTGGGGCATGGTCACAGTGGGTAGACAATCACTCAATAAAAGAGGGAATACTGATTCCCAGCCCGGAGAGCTCTGCCATATTCTCCGAGTAAGCAGCAACAGTCCCCTGAGTGCAGGGGCTGTGTCTGACAAGAGGATGGTCCACTGATGAGTTCTTGTTATTGATGACTAGCCTTATGAGTCTTTGCTCTTGTAATTGAAACTTAGCCTACTGTTATGGGGTGCCAAAGGGTTGCCACCTGAGAGCCTCTTTGTTGCTCAAATGTGGCCTCTCTCTAAGTCTAACTCAGCATATAAATTCATTACCTTCACACCAGTGTGGGACATGACTACCAGGGATGGGCCTCCCAGGCAATGAGGGATTAATATCAAGTGCCAACTGGCAATATGACTGGAAAAAGACCTTGAATAAAAGGGGGAAAATGGAAACACAAATGAGTTCTTGTGGCTAAGAGACTTCAAAGAGTGTCGGGAGGTCATCCCACAGGTAATGCTTACGCACACCTCAGCAGGATATCATAGAACACCAAAGTGGATATCACCCCACACAGAGGGACTCCTGAGGGCTGTGGAGACACCCATGTCCTATATAAGGGGGGATAGCTCCAAAGATTGATGCCTTATCAGTGGGCTCTTCTTTGGGATCTGTGCTCCTGAGAGTGACAGAGTTGGACTCAAATAAGTACTCCTACACATGGTCCCTCAGCCCCTTCTATTCATACCTATATGTGATGCTGGAATTTATAGGTGTAATTCCAGAGACTGGAGCCTCTGGCCTGCCCATGTGCCAGCTGTGCCTGGAATCTCAGTGGAGCTGCAATTCCTACTCTACAGCTCAATAGACTCACCCAGGTCACCGAGTGAGGAGATGATGATGGGCAACAGCCATCCCAGGGAATGAAGAGAACCTACAGCTGCAGGCAGGATAATCCCACCCATCATATCCATGGGATAAAGGCTCCTCTCACTTGGAGGTGGAGTGGGCATCACCATCCCAAACTCCTCAGGATTGGGGGAAAAGCTATGGACTAGAGTGGACTTAATGGTCTTCTGTTGTAGACATATTGTGATTCAAGCAATGGAACAAAATACAACAGTGAGGTGGAGCCAGTGGCCACTGGGCACTTTTTGGGCAGGGAAGGGAAAAGCAGTTGTAATACAGGAACTTTTTCAGGACTTTGGAATTATCCTGAGGGACATTACAATGACAGATATAAGCCATTTAATATCAGCATATAACATGCAGAACTGTGTGGGAGAGAGTGTGGTCTACAATGTGAACTATGGTCCATGCTTAGTGGCAAAGCCCCTGGATTTGTATATCCATTGCAGGTTATGTGCCACACTAATGAAAGTTGTTTTTGTGGGATGTTATGGGAGGTTTGGGAGGTGGGGAACATGGGAATTCCGGTAATTTTTGTGTAACATTTATATAATCTAATCATCTTTTAATATATATATATACATAAAAGAATTCACTACAGGTAGGTTGTCCAGTGGCAACTGGAATTGATAGTCAAAAACATAATGCCATCAAAAGTATAAAAGTGTACAGTCTAAAATGTAAAACATAGTGTAAACCATTGAAAATGTTTAGTAGCTATGTTTCATTATTTGTATATCAATTATAACAATGCCACCCTCCACATATAAAAGGTATTGATATGGGGGCGAGGAAAGGGGGAAGATGCTGGATATATGAGCATCTCCTGTATTCTGTGAGTGACTTTGCTGTGACCTAAAACTTCTTTGAAAGGAAAATGAAAAATAGTGAGACAATGGAGAATGGGAGGGGGAAGGTGCAGACTGGACACCAAATATTGCAATGATGAATGGCAAAAGGTCAAAAAATTTTTTTTAATATTTTTCATTTTTTAAATATCCCAATCTTTTAATTTTATTTTATTTTTAGTTTTAAAAAAATTTTTATGTATTCTATCTCTTAATTTAAACTTATCATTATTATTTAATTTTCATATTAATTGTATTCAGCTATTGTAATGCCTTCATCTTTGAAGAACCTTTGGATCACAGAAGGGTTACAACTGGGGTGGGGAAGGATATTGGTGTTGGATGTCTGGGATGGGGCTTGCCTGGGAGGAAGTTCACCTAAGCACAAATATAAGGTGTATAAAAATGTTCAAATATTCACAAGGCATGGTCACAGTGGGGGGAGAATCACTCAATAAATGAGAGAACACTGAAGTCCCATCCTGGAGAGTTCTGCCATATTCTCTAAGAAAGCAGCAACAGTCCCCCAAGTGCAGGGACAGTGACTGGTTAGGAAGGATTATCAACTCATGGGCCCTTGATATTGATGACTAGTCTTACCAGTCTTTGCTCTTGAAACTGAAACAGCCTATTGTTTTGGGGTGCCTAAGGGTTGCCTCCTGAGAGCCTCCTTGTTGCTCAAATGTAGTCTATCTCTAAGTCAAACTTAGTATATGAATGCATTACCTTTCTAACAGCATGGGACAGGACTCCCAGGCATGAGCCTCCCTTCAACTGAGGTATTGTAACCAAGCACCAGTTGGCAATGTGACTGGAAAAAGAACTTGAATATAATGGGAAAAGGTAAAGACAAATTAGTTTATATGGACTTCAAAATGAGTCAGGAGGTCATCCTAGAGGTAAGCCTTATGCACATCTCAGTAGGATCTCATAGAATTCCAAAGTGGATATCACCCCAAATAGTGGGGCTCCTGTGGCCTCCAGAGACACTCAGGTTCTATGTCAGGGTGGATAGCTGTGGAGTTTGGTGCCTTGCCAGTGGGTCCTTCTTTGGAGTTTGTATTCCTGAGAGTGACATAGTTGCACTCAACTATGTATTCCGTGCACATGGCTCATCTGTCCCTTCTATTAAAACCTATACTTGGTGCTGGAGTTTGTAGGTGGACACCCAGAGATGTGAGTCTTTGGGCTGTCTATGTGTCAGCTTGGGCCAGAACCTTGGTGGAGCAGCAGCTCCTACTCTACAGCGCATTGGACTCACCCAGGAAAACTGGCAAGGAGATCATAATGGACAACAGTCATCCCAAGGAATGGAGAGAGTCTGCAGATGCAGGCAGGATAATCCCATCCATCTTCCCCATGGGATATAAGCCGCTCTCAATTTGAGGTGGAGTGGACATTACCATCGCAGACTCCTCAGGATGGGGTAAAGATCTATGGACTAGAGAGGACTTACTTGTATTCTACTATAGACATATTGTGAATTAAGCAATGAAAGAAATTACAACATTGATGTGGAGCTAGTGGCCACTGGAGGCTCTGTGGGCAGGGAGAGGGAAAAGCAGTTGTAATACAGGGGATTTTTCAGGACTTGGGATTTGTCCTGAGTGACATTGCAATGACAATGTCAATGGCCTATAGGCCATTTTATACCATCATATAACATGCAGACCTGTGTGGGAGACAGTGTGGTCTATAATGTGAACTATGGTCCATGCTTAATGGCAAAGGCCCATGATGTGTTTATCAATTGCAAATAATGTGCCACACTAATGAAGGATGTTTATGTGGGAGGTTGTTGGAGGTGTGGGAGGTGGGGCATATGGGAATCCCTATATTTTTTGTGTAAAATTTATATAATCTAAGTATCTTTTAAAATTTTTTTTCAAAAATTAAAAAAAATAGGGGATTCCCATATATGTCACCTTCCCCCCTCCGACACTTTTCCCCATTAACATCTTTCATTAATGTGGTACATTTGTTAAAATTGATGAAAACATATTAAAGTCTTGCTACTAACCATGGTCTATACTTTACATAATGGTTTACACTTCATAACACACAATTTTTATAAGTTTTCACAAAATGTATAATGGCCTGTATCCCTCATTGCAATGTCATGCAGAACAATTCCAGTGTTCCAAAAATGAAATATATTAAACTTATTCTTCCCTCTCCCTCCCCTCAGAGCCTCTAGAGACCACTGCCTTTATATCAATGTTACAAATTCTTCAATTACTTGAATAATAATGAATACTTTGGCCCATAGTTTGCATTCCTACCTTATGTTTGTTCATTCCTCAATCTTGAGGATTTTGGGATCGTGATGCACACATTACTTCTGATTGAGTAGGGGTTTAGAATCCATTGGGAAGTTGGCCAGAACTGCCTTGCTTGCAGTTGCAGATACTCTGTTTTTTGGGGGTGGACATTGTCCATCATCATTCTTTTGTTAGTTGTCCTGGGTCAATCCAATGAACTAAAGAGTAGGTGTTGGCTGCGACTCTGCTGAGATTCAGGGCTCAACTGGCATATGAAGGGCTTGAAGATTTAAGTCTCTGGGACACATATTTAATGTGTATATTGCTAGTTATAGGTTCAAATAAAAGAAGCATAAGAACCATGTATAGGAAAATTATAAATGATTCCAACTCCAAAATATTGGGGATAAAGGTTATCATATATTCCAAGGCAAGGTCCACTGACTAGGTGCTTAATTCCTGGGGATGTCTGCCCTTCCTCTAGTGTCCAGATGTTTCTAGAGCTCTCAGGAGCCCCCTACTTGAGACACTGTTTACTTTGGTGGTCAGTGAGATTCTCTTAAGATGTGCATAATTGTAACCTCTGGAATGACCTCCTGACTCACTTTGAAGCTTCTTAGCCATAGAAACTCACTTGAATTTAATATTTTCCCCTTATGGTCAAGGTCTATTTCCAAATGCATCACTTAGTTTGTCTTATTTTATTACGCACTGCCTATGTTTTCAAGAGACTCCTGCCCTCTATTTGAGAACTTAGCAGCACTCTCTAGGATGGGAGTTTAATATTTTCTTGTTTATTGTGTGGTCTCCACCCACTGAGATAACACTCTATGACAATATGAACACTTTCATATTCCATAGACTCTTGCCTCAGGTGCATCCTTTCCCACATATCCCTCCACCCCTGATTCCCTACACCAATATCCCTTCCCTGCCATATTTGCTAAAAGATCATTCCCACCACTGTATTTTTAACCACAGAAGAAGTCCCAAGTTCACCTGTTCCTTCCTCCAGCCCTCCTGAGTTCCATGGATAGCCCAACCTAACACTTCCTACCCTACTCACTCTCACATTCTAGCAGTGTCCACCCCACTCACATCCCTGCACCACTATCACTCCACCCACTGCCAAACAACCCCTTCCACCTTATTATATATTTTGAAGGCACAGCATAGTTAAAAGCCAATGCATTTTAATTAGTTACACTGCATTTTAAGTACCAGCTCATAAAAAAATATACTTGCAAGCATGTCATTAGAGATTTTTCAGATTGTAAATACAAATTTGATTTATATCTATCCTTCTGCAAGTACCATGCTGTTTTGAACACCATAGCTTTGTACTAAGTTTTAAAGTTGGGAAATGTGAGACCTTTAACATTATTTTATTTTTTGAAACGTTTTTGCCTATTCAGCATCCCTTACTTTCCAAATAAATTCAATGATTGGCTTTGCCACTTCTGCAAAGGAGGCTTTTGACATTTTGTTTGGGAAAGCATTGATTCTGGAAATCATTTGGAGTAGAATTGACAGCTTGGCAATGTTTACTCGTCCAATCCATGAGCATGGAATGCCTTTCCATTTATTTAGATCATTTTAAAATTTCTTTTAGCAAAGTTTTGTAGTATTTCATGTTTACGTTCTTTGCATTCTTGTTTAAATTTATTCCTAGGTATTTGATTCTTAGTTACAATTGTAAATGCATTTTTTTCTTGATTTTTCCCTCAGATTGTTCTAACTAATGATTTTTGCTTATTAATCTTGTAACCCACAATTTTGCTAAATTCATTTATTAGCTCTAGTAGCTTTGTTGTAGATTCTTTGAGGCTTTCTATATATAGGATCAAGTTATGGGCAAATAGTGAAAATTTTACTTCTTTTCAAATTTAGAGGCCTTTTATTTATTTTCTTGCCTGCTCACTCTTATTATTGTTATTCACAATACTGAATAACAGTGGTGACAGTGGCCATCCTTATCTTGTTCCATATCTTAGAGGGAAAGATTCAACCTTTTCCCATTGAGTACAATGTTACTTGTGAGTTTTTCATGTTGAGAAATTTTCCTTCTATTCCTATTTTTCCGTGTGTTTTTATCAAGAAAGGATGCTGTACTTTGTCAAATGCCTTTTCTGCATCAATTGAGATGATCATGTGGTTTTTCTCCTTTGATTTCTTAATGTGGTATATTACATTAATTGATTTTCTTGTGATGAACAACTCTTGCATAGCTGGAGTAAAACCCACTTGGTCACGGTGTATCATTTTTTAAAATGTGCTGTTGGAATCAATTTGCAATTATTTTATTGAGGATTTTTTCATCTATGCCAATTATTTTTGACAAGCCCAATGAATCCATTTAATTGGGAAAGAACAGTTTCTTCACCACATACTGTTGGGATAACAGAATATCCATAGGTAAAAGAATGAAGGGGGTTCCCTGTCTCACACCATATACAGAAATTTTAACTCAAAATGCTTCAAACACCTAAATATAAGAACCAGGATGATTAACCTATCAGAAGACACATAGAGAAGCATGTTCAGGACACTGTATTTGAAAATGGCTTCTTAGATTTATACCCAAATCACAAGCACCAAGAGAAATAATAGATAAATGGAGTCTTATGAAAATAAAAACTTCTTTTGCACATCAAAGGACATTATCATGAAAGTAAAGAGAAAACCTACTCAATGGGAGAATATATTTGGAAATCACATATCTGATACAAGGTTAATATCAAGAATATGTAAAGAAATCCTATAATTCACCAACAAAAAGACAAGAATCCAATTTAAAAATAGGCAAAATACTTGAATAGATATTTCACAAAAGGAGATATATAAATGGTCCAAAAAAGCACATGAAAAGATCCTCAACATCATTAGGTATTAGGAAAAGGCAAGTCAATATCACAAAGAAATACAATTTCACACCCACTAAAACAGGAATTTTTGAAAAAATGGAAAATTGCAAGTGTTGTGGAGAGGTTGTGGAGAAGTAAGAACACTTATTCATTCCTGGGTGGAATGTAAAGTGGTGCTGTCACTGTGGAATATAGTTTGGCATTTCCTCAGAAATTTAAGCATAGAATTACCATAGGACCCTGCAATCCCACTTCCATGTATATACCAAAACCATTTGAAAGAAGGAACTCAAACAGATATTTGCAAACCAATGTTCATAGTGGCATTATTCATAATTGCCAAAAGATGGAAGCAATCCGTGCCTATCAAAAAATGAATGGATAAGTAAAATGTAGTGTACACATGAAATGGAATATTATTCAGACATAAAAAAAGGAATGGAATTATGAAATATTTGACAACATGGATGAATCTTGAAGGCATCATGTTGAGTAAAATAAGTCAGACACAAAAGGACAAATATTGTATGATCTCATTGGTATGATATAATTAGAATAAGCAAATTGTGGAGTCAGAACCTAGAATATAGTCTAGCAGAGGCCAGATTGGGGATAGGTAATAGGGAGTGAATTATTCAGCCAATGGGGTGCTAATGTGAAATACCAAAAATGGGTTGGTCTTTATAAAGGGTATTTATTTGGGGTAGAAGTCCACAGACACCAGGCCATAAAGCGTTAAGTTTCTTCTCTCACCACAGTCTATTGCCATGTGTTAGAGCAAGAGAGCTGCTGGCGTTTGCCAGGGTTCAGGCTTCTTGGGCTCCTCTCTTCCCAGGGCTGCATTTCTCTCTGGGCTTAGCTCCTGTTTCCTCCACAAGGTCAGCTGTAGAGGATCAGGTGAATGGCTTGCTTCTCTTCTCCTGGAGCCTTCTTTCCAACATCAAAACTGCTTCTCAAAAAACTGCTTCACCTATGTTCTTGCCATGCCTTTTATATTTGATTCCCCACCCACCAAGGGGTAGGGCTTAACACCCTACTGATGTGGGCCGGTCAATGCCCTAATCATAACTTAATCATGCCCAGATTAACAGATCAGTATATAAGCATGCTCCAATTATATTTTTGGAATTCATAATAACATCAAACTGCCCAGCTGCAACACTCCACCCTCTTAATTCCAAAAATACATTACAATATTCAAAAAACCCTTAAATCAGTTATAATTCAAGTACAAAATCATATCATAGGTAGTTTAAAGAAATACAGTTTGTCTCAGGCAAAATCCAGCCTGCTAGAGACCTCTGAAACTTACAAACCATTTAATTGCTTCCAATACACAATGGAAAGAGAAAGGATAAACATTTTCATTATCATAAGGAGAAATTGGGATGTTAAACATGAGTCATGGATCCTCTACAGTTCAGTAAACCTGCAGGGCATCCTCCATTCAATTTCAAATCAAAGAGTCATTCTTAAGATGATAGTTTCTTCTCCTTGGGGTGACATGGGAACACACCCTTTCCACAGCCTTGCTCAATGGCCATTTTCTTCGTTCCACACTCATCAAGCATCTGGGTGTTGACAAAGCTCCAGACCTTACCCTCCAAGAGTGTTGGGGTGATTGCCGTACCTTACCCAATCTTTGGGTTAGAGTCTTAGCCCCCCTAGTACAGTGAGGTGAACACAACATTCCCCCTAACCTCTGGCATACAGGTTCAACCCTCTCAGAGCAATGAGTTGACCACCTGGCCTTCCATAACCTTTGGCATATAGGCTGAACCCTCTGAGAGCAATGGGTTGACCACCTGGCCTTCTCTAATCCATGGGGGACAGGTACACCACTCTCAGACATATGGGGTGTTGACCTTAACTGCCCTAATCTTTGAGGAATGTGCTCCACCCTCCCTGCACCCTGGGGTGGCAAAACTCTCCCAGAACATCACGTGGGGACATCCACCCTCTTCAACTGCTGGAGAAAACTCAACCTCTCTGTACATATGGGTGGGGCTCCTCTCTTGGCCAAAGGAGATGTCTTAATCCCAGGTCTCTGCTTCCAGGGTTTTCTTCTTAAAGCTGTTTCTCCTTCAATCTCTCCTTTCCATGTCCTTTTTGTCCAAGCTGACAGTGGTTTTGTTCATACATCTCTCTCAAAAACTTTGTTGGTTTAGCATGCAGGAAGCAGGAGTCCAAGCCATCAGACAGTAAGACTTTCCACAAGTCTTTCTGAGATAACTGCATCTTCAATTCTGATTTACAAGTTCCAGGTTTAGCTAAGTCTTCAAATAGGGCATTTTTATTTAGGAATTTGATTTCCAGAAACTTGAAATTTCCAGAATCAGTTTCTGTTTTCTTTGTGCCCAAAACTTCAGTCCTTAATATATTTCGCTCATCTAGTATTTTGCTATAAGCTGCAAGGAGAAGCCAAGCCACATTCTCTGAGTTTACCTTGAAAAGTTCTTCAGCTAAATGCTCCACTTTGCCATTTTCAAATTATGTCTTCCATATATCACCAGGAGTTAATCTTGCTAAGTTATCTGCAACTTTAAAACATGGATCGCTTTTCCTCCAGTTTCCAATAAAGAGTTTCATCATTTACTTCTAAGGCATCATAGAAAGTCTCTTTAGCGTCCATATTACTAGCAACAGTCTCTTTAAAGTTATCTAGGCCTTTTCCATCAAGCATTTCACAATTCCTCCAAAAAATGCCCCTTACCCATTTATAAAACCATTCTAACATTTTGATATATAAAAAGCACTTCCCCACTCTTTAGCATCAAATTCTGTATTAGTCAGCCAAAGGGGTGCTAATGTGAAATACCTAAAATGGGTTGGTCTTTATAAAGGGTATTTATTTGGGGTAGAAGTCCACAGATACCAGACCATAAAGCTTTAAGTTTCTTCTCTCACCACAGTTCATTGCCACGTGTTAGAGAAAGACAGCTGCCGGTGTTTGCCAGGGTTCAGGCTTCTTGGGTTCCTCTCTTCCCACGGCTGCATTTCTCTCTGGGCTTAGCTCCTGTTTCCTCCAAAAGGTCAGCTGTAGAGGATCAGGTGAATGGCTTGCTTCTTTTCTCCTGGAGCCTTCTTTCCAACATCAAACCTGCTTCTCAAAAAACTGCTTCACCTATGTTCTTGCCATGCCTTTTATATTTGATTCCCCACCCACCAAGGGGTGGGGCTTAACACCCTACTGATGTGGGCCAGTCAATGCCTTAATCATAACTTAATCATGCCCAGATTAACAGATCAGTTTATAAGCATGATCCAAATATATTTTTGGAATTCATAATTACATCAAACTGCCCAACTGCAACAGGGAGTTAATGCTTAAATTGTACAGTGTTTCTAGTAGGGTTGATGGTAAGATTTTGGTAATGGATGGTGGTGATGGCAGCAGAACATTGTGTAATTGACAGCACTCAACTATGTACATGAATATTGGTAACAGGAAAAATTTTAGGTTGTTTTTGTCTTGATAGAATAAAGGATTTTAAGAAATCATAGTACTGTATAACACAGCAAAACCTATTTTAAATGATGGAATATAGTTAATAGTACAATTATAAAAATGGTCTTTCATGAATTGTTACAAATATAAAACACAAGTGCAAGGTGTTAACAATGCATGGTATTCGATACTATATTTTATGCATGATTTTTCTGTAAAACTCCATCTTTTCTAAATAAAAAATCAATTTGTGAGAGATGTTTTGGTTTATTTATTGACTTTCAATTCTGTTTAAATAGTATATTTTGTTATTTTTATGACAGTAGCACAACTGTTTTGGTTAATGTGTTTGCAATATAATTTGAAGTTTGGAAGTGTGAGTTCTTCAACTTTGTTCTTTTTCCAAAATTTTTTTTTTATTTGGGGCACCTTGAAATTCCACAAGATTTTGAGAATTGCATTTTCTATTTCTGCAAAAATGGCTGCTGAAATTTGGTATGCATTGCATTGAATCTGTAAATCACTTTGCTTTATACTCACATCTTGGCATAGTAACACTTCCAGTCCATTAGCGTACGATATCTTGCTACTTATTTAGGTCTTACTTAATGTCTTTCATCAAAGATTTTTTTCAGTTTTGAATGTAAAGGTCTTTTATATTCTGTGTTAAACTTCTTATATATATTATTCCTTTGATGATATTGTAAATAGAATTGTTTTCTTAATTTCCCTTTTTGAGATTTTACACAGCTAATTTGCTGAACTCATTTATTAGCTCTAATAATTTCCCTTTGGATTTATTTAGATTTTCTACATATATAATCATGTAGTCTGTAAATAAAGATAGTTTAACTTCCTCCTTTCCAATTTGCATACTTATATTTCTTTATCTTGCTTAAGCACTCTGGCTGGTACTTATTATATTAAATAGCAGAGGAGAAAGTTGGCATCCTTGTCTTGTTCCTAATCTTAGGAGAAAAGCTTTCAGTGTTTAACCATTGAGAATGAAATTGTGGTAGGTTTTTCATAAATTGCCTTTATTATGTTGAGAAACTTTCCTTCCAGTCCTAGTGTTCTGAATGTTCTAACAAATAAATGGTGCTGGATTTTGTCAAATACCTTTTATGCATCTATTGAGATAATTATGGTTTTAAAATCCCCTTTTCTATTTATGAAGTTTATTACACTTATTGGTTTTCATATTTTGAACTTCCCTTCCATCCCTGGCATAAATACCACTTGGTCATTGTGTTAAATATTTTCAAGAAGTGATGTATTCAGTTTGCTAGTATTTTGTTTAGGCTTTAGTATCTTTAACAGTGGACTCATAGAATGAATTAAATAGTGTCCTCTTCTCTTGCATTATTTGGAAGTTTGAGAAGAATTGGTGTTAATTCTTTAAATGTTTAGTAGATTTCAACATTGAAGCCATTTGGTCCTGATTTTTTCTTGGTGGAAGGTTACACCTTCACTTGTTAAGGTTGTTTTAGTTTGCAAGCTGTTGAGGGTAATGTACCAGAAATGGGTTGGATTTTATTATGGGGATTTATTAACTTATAAGCTTATCATTCTGAGGCCATGAAAATGTCCAAATCAAGACTTCATCAAGCAATGCTTTTCTCTCTGAAGGCTGGCTGCCAGTGATACTGGACACCTTCCTCACATGGCAAGGCACATGGCGATATCTGCTGGCGCTCACTCTCCTCCTCTGGGCTTCCTTTCCTACAGCTTCCTGCTTCATGGCTTTCACTCTCCTTTTGTGTTCTGTTGATTTCAGCTTCTGTCTTCCAAGGCTTTCTTTCTCCGTTTCTGAGCATTTCTCTCTGTTTCTATCTCTGTATTCATACAATTTATGATGGACTCCAGTAAGAGAATTAACACCCCCTTGAGTCATGCCTTACTGAGATAATCTAATCAAAAGGCCCTTAACTGAAACGACCAATTCAAAGGGTCCACTTAGAATAAGATTACACACATAGGAATGGAATTGCTCTAAGCACATGATTTTCTGGGGTCCATTCATCATTAACTAGTCACACAGTTTTTTTGAGGTTTTTATATTTCTTCTTGAGTCTATTTTGTTAATTTATGCATTTCTAGGAAATTTTCCATTTCTTCTAGATTATCTAATTTGTTGGCATACAATTGTTTATAGTATTTTTTCATGTAAAGACAATTTATTGACATATACCATTCAGGCATGAACATACGTAAACAATAAGTGTATAGTGAATGTTTTGAACTAAAAAAAAAGCATGCATAATATCATACAGGGCCTCCATACTTCATCCCACCACCAATACTTTGCATTGTTGTGAGACATTTGTAACAAATTATGAAAGACCATTGTCAAAGAATTACTACTAACTATAGTTTATATCTTACATTTGGTGTATTTCCCCCAAATGTTCATAAACCATCCAAGTTATCTAAATTATTTTTATTCATAAACCATGCAATTTATCTAAAGTGAACAATCAGTGGGATTTGGTAAAATCACTGAATTGTGCATTCATCAATTCAATCAATATTAGAGCATTTTCCTTACTCCAAAGAAAACAAAACCAAACAAAAAACCAATATCATACCCATGTTAGTGCTGGTAATTACAACTCCTATAATGTGCTTTCACCTTTTAAATTTATTTCCAAAAATTTACAAAAATTTTTTTACCAATTCTGCACAGATTAAACCTCAGTTTTCCATTCTATAATATATTATTTTCTCTGATGACTTATAGTCTAGCTATTAACTCAATGAGTTTGCTCACTTATTTAGTTCATAACAGCAAAGTCATACAATATTTGTCCTTTTGTGCCTGGCTTGTTTCTCTCAACATAATGTCCTACAGTTTCATCAAACTTGTCATATGTGTTATTTCATTTCTTCTTACAATAGCTGCATAATATTCTATCGTGTACATAAAAGAGTTTCTTTATCCATTCTTCAGTTGATGGATATCTGGATTTTTTTCCCTCTTTTGGCAATTGTGAATGATGTCACTAGGAACATTGGTGTGCAGATATCTGTTTGTGTCACTGTTCTCAGTTTTCCTGGGTATACACCTAGTATTGGTATTGCCAGGTCACATGGCATGTCTATATCTAACTTCCTTAGGAACAGCCAAACAGTCCTCCACAGTAGCTGTACCATTCCACATTCCCACCAGAAGTGAATAAGCATCATATCTCTCTACATCTTCTCCAACACTTGTGGTTTTCTGTTTCATTAATACATGCAGAATGATGGCTCATTGTAGTTTTGATTTGCATTTCCCTAAAAGCCAGTGATGTTGAACAATTTTTCACGTGGTTTTTCTCCATTTTTACTTCTTTTTTAGAAAAATGTCTCTTCTGGTCTTTTGCCCACTCTTTAATTTAATCATTTGTCTTTTAATAGTTGAGCTGAAGGGTCTCTTTATATATCATGGACTTTAGACCCCTGTCAGATGTGTGAGTTCCAAATATTTTCTCCCATTGAGTAGACTGCATTTTATCTTCTTCCCAAAGTTCTTTGAGATGCAGAAGTATTTAATTTTGAGGTGGTTCCATTTATATGTTTTTTCTGTTTTGCTCATGTTTTGGGTGTAAGACTTAAGAGACCCTCACCTACTGCAAGGGCTGGTAAAGGTTTCCCAGCATTATCTTCTGGAGTTTTATGGTCCTGGCTGTTATGTTTAAATATTTTATCAATTTTGAGTTGATTCTAGTATAGGGAGTGAGATAGGGGTTCTCTTTCATTCTTTTGGTTATGGATATCCAGTTGTCCCAGCACCATTTATTTTCTGTCCCCAAAAAGTGGACTTGGTAGGTTTATAAAAAACCAGTTGACCATAGAGGTGAGGGTCTATTTCTGAATTTTCAATTCGAATCCTTTGACCAATGTGTCTATATTATGCCAATACCATGTTATTTTGACTACTGTAGCTTTATAATGCACTTCAAGGCCAGTGAGGGAGAGTCCTCCAATTTTGCTCTTTATGAGGATGATTTGGGCTATTTGTAACACTTTTTCTTCCAAATAAGTTTGGTAATTGACTTTTCTATTTTTGTAAAGTAGGCTGTTGGAATTTTGTTTGGTATTGCATTGAATCTATAGCTCAGGTTGAATAAGATTGACATCTTCGCTATGATTAGACTTCCAATCCAAAAACTCAGAATGTCCTTCCATTTGTTTAGGTCCTTTTAAATTTATTTTAGCACTGTTTTGTAGTTTTTTGAATACAGATCCTTTACATTCCTGGTTAAATTAGTTCTTAGAGACTTGAGAATTTTTGTTAGTATTGTAAATGGAATTTTTTTCTTGATTTCCTCCTCAGCTGGCTCATTATATGTATACAAATGCTACTGATTTTTGAATGTTGATATTATATTCTGCCACTTTTCTAAATTCATTTTTACTTCAAGTAGCTTTGTTGTAGATATTTCAGGAATTTCTAAATATATGATCATGTGATCTGTGAATAGTGAGAGTTTTATTTCTTCTATACCAATTTGAATATATTACTTTTTCTTGCCTAATTGCTCTAACTAGATCTTCTAGCACAATGTTGAATATCAGTGGTGACAGTGGGCATCCTTGTCTTGTTCCTGATCTTAGAGGGCAAGCTATCAACTTCTCCCCATTGAGTACTATGTTGTCTGTGGGATTTTCATATATGCCCTTTAATATGTTGAGGAACTTTCTTTCTATAGTTATCTTTTGAAGTATTTTTATCAAGAAAGTTTGCTGGATTTTGTTAAATACCTTTCCTGCATCAACCAAGACAATCATTTACTTTTTCCTTTCCATTTGTTAATGTGGTGTATACCAATAATTGATTTTCTAATGTTGAAACACCCTTGTACACCAGGAGTGAATCCCACTTGATTGTGGTGTATAATTGTTTTTTATGCTGTTTGATTTCATTTGCAAGTAGTTTGAGAATTTTTACATCTATGTTCATTAGAGATATTGTTTTGTAATTTCCTTGTTTTATCTTTATCTTCCTTTGTTATTAGGGTGATGTTGTCTTCATAAAATATGTTGGGTAATTTTCCCTCCCTTCCAATTTTTTGTAAGACATTAAAAGGATTATTAATTCTTCTCAAAATTTTTGGTGGAATTCACCTGTGAAGCCATCTGGCCCTGGACTTTTCTTTCTTGAGAGTCTTTTGATGATTGATTCAATCTCTTTCTTTTTTATTGGTTTGTTGAGTGCCTGTATTTCTTGTAGAGTCAATGTAGCTTCTTTTTCATTTCTAGGAATTTGTCTATTTCATTTAAGTTTTCTAATTTGTTGGCATACAGTTTCTCATAATATTCTCTTATGATCCTTTCTATGTCTGTGGGGTCAGTGAAAAAGTTCCCATTTTATTTCTGATTTTATTTATTTTCATTTCTCTCTTTTTTTCTTTGTTAATCTTTCTAAGATCTTGTCTATTTTAATGATCTTCTCAAAGAATCAGCATTTTGCTTTGTTGATTTTTTCTTTTTTGTTCTTAATTTCATTTATTCCTGCCCTAATCTTTGTTATTTCCTTCTTTCTTCTTGCTTTGGCATAGGTTTGCTGTTCTTTTTCTAGTTTCTCACATTGTTTTGCATCTCTTATCATTTTTTGCATTTAATGTCTGTGCTGGGGGAGCAGATGTAGCTGAAGTGGTTGAGTGCCTGCTTGCCTTGTATAAGGTCCTGGGATCAATACCCAATATCTCCTTTAAATTTTTTTTAAAAATTAAAGTCTGTGCTCTCTGATACCAGTATAGCTACTCCTGCTCTCTTTTGGTTACTATTTGCATGAAATATCTTTTTCCAATCAATCACTTTCAGGCCATTTGTACCCTTGTGGCTAAGGTGAGTCTCCTGCAGACAGCATATGGATGACTCATGTTTTCCTATCCATCCTGTCAGCCTATGTCTTTTTTAAAGATTTATTTTGTTTATTTATTTCTCCCCCTCATTGTTTGTGCTCTCTGGTCTCTGTTTCTGTTCATTGTATGCTGTCTGTGCCCGCTCATCTTATTTTTTTGGAGGAACTGGTAACTGAAACTGGGACCTCCCATGTGGCATGGAGGCACACAATTGCTTGAGCCAACTCCACTCCCTGCTTATTTTGTCTCTTATTTTGTTTCCTCATTGTGTCTCCTTGTTGCATCATCTATTTGAATCATCTTGTTGCATCAGCTAATCTTGCCAGCCAATTGTGTCAGCTCGCTGTCTTACTTGTCTTCCTTTGGAGGCACCAGGAATAGAACCCTGGACCCTCCATGGGGAAGGTAGGCACCAATTGCTTGAGCCACATCCACTTCCCAGCCTATGTCTTTTGATTGGGGAGTTTAATCTATTAACAGTCAATGTTATTACTGTAAAGGCATTACTTCATCCATTTTATCCTTTTCTTTTATATGTCATATCATATTTTTGTCCATGTTTTAACCTTTTTGCTTACCCTTTCTGGAAGTCCTCACTTCTACACTCTCCTCCAAGTGTCTCTCTCTTGTCTTTTCTTTTCTAGCTGCACAATTCCCTTTAGTGTTTCCTGCAGAGCTGAATATTTGTTTATGATCTTTCTTAGTGTCTCTTTATCTGTGAATATTTTAACCTCATTGTTTTTTCACATAAAGAAATCTTGGCTGGAAGTTTTCCTTTTTCAGTACCATAATTATATCATATGACTGTCTTCTTGTCTCCATGGTTTCTGGAGAGAAATCCACGCTGAGTTTTATTGGATGTCACTTGTGTGTGATGTTTTGCTCTCCCTTTTCTGCTTTCAGAATTTTCTCTTTATCTTTGGCATTTGGCGTTCTTCATATTGTGTGCCTTGTGGTAGATCTATTTGGACTTATTCTAATTGGGGTACACTGTGCTTCCTGGACACATATATTCACATCATTCATGAGAGTTGAGAAACTTCTGGCCATTATTTCCTCAAATATTCTTTCTACTCCGTTTTTTCCTTCTCATTTCCTTCTGGAACTCCCATAACATATATGTTACTGCACTGCATGTGATCATTCAAATTCCTGAGCCCCTGCTCATTTTTTTTTCCAATCTTTTCTCTCTCTGCTTTTCTTTCTCTTCAATTTCAGTTGTTCTTTCCTCTACATCACTGGTTCTTTTTTCCATGATTTCAAATCTGCTGTTGTATGCCTCTATTATATCTTTAATCTCACTTATTGAGTCTTTCATACCCATAAGCTCTGTTATTTTTCTATCCAAGATTTCAAATATTTCTTTGTGCTCTCTCAGTGTCTTCTTAATGTCTTTTATTTATTTAGCCATGTTGTCCTTCAACTCCATGATTTAATTTAGGAGATTTGTATGAACCTCATTTATTAGCTGTTTGAAGTCCTGTGTCTCATCTGGAGCTTTAATTTGTTCCATTGCCTGAGTCATACCTTCTTTTATTTTGTATGGCTTGTAATTTTTTGCTGATGTCTAAGCTTCTGATTATGATGTTGAGTTTAATGTGATGTTCAGTTTCTCTCTTGCCTGTGGATTTACTGTTAAGTGTCTGTATGTTATCACTTTTATTTGACTCTTGGTTTATTTTTTCTAGATATTTAGGATTGTCCTTGTTTAACTGTTCAAACAAGGGCTAAGGAACTAATAATGGGGTTTAGACCAGTTTCTAAGGGACTTAGAGAGAGTGGCAGTAAAGGCATCTGCTTGCCTCATTTATTTATTAATTTTCTTCTTCATGCACATTTCTAGTTTGGACAGAAGATGGTGCTCTTTAGCAGATATCTCAGTTCAGACCCCAGAAGCAAGTGGGGAGTGCATTCAATGTAACTCCTTAGGTGGGTGAATGGTGTAGAAGCAATGTCCTCAGTGCTGGTCAAGCCTCACAAGAAGCCTAGCTCAGTGTGCTAGGCTTCTATGAAAAATACCACACAATGAGTTTGCTTAAACAATGTGAATTTATTGTTTCACAGTTTCAGAGGATAGAAGACTTGTTTTTTTACTGGGTTCAGTAGCTTTCTGGTGCTGGCTTGCCACAATCCTTGGGTTTCTTGACCTGTATCCCAGCCTCACTTCCCATGGCAATAACCTCTTCTTTCTCCCTTGGGTTCTTGTTAACTTACTACTTCTCACCATGGAATTCTTCATTTGAGACCTCCAGTAATCTGAATAAAAACCCACCTTCATTTATGTGGGTCTTTTCTTGACAAAAAACAATATCTCTATAAGGTCTCACTTGCAGTGGGTTCACTCCTACAGGGATACAGATCAAGATTAAGAACACTTCTAACTTGGGGTAGATAATTCAACCAAACATGCTCTCCAATCAAAAGGCAGAGATTGACAGAATGGATAAAAGAAAAAGCCCCATAAAATCAATTTCTGAATGGTTAAATTTTTATCATCAGAATGCAGCAATCTAGTCATATCTTCAGGCTCCACTTCTAATTCCAGTTCTCTTGCTAATTTTTTTTACCATATCTGCAGTTATTTCCTCCACTGAAGTCTTGAAGCCCTCAAAATAATTCATGAGGGTTCAAAACAACTTCCAAACCCCTGTTATTATTTATATTTTTACCTTCTCCCATGAAACACAAAGGTTTTTTTAATGAGATCTAGAATGGTGAAGCTTTTCCAGATTTTCGACTTACTTTGCCCAGGTCCAGCAGAGGAATCACTATCTATGGCAGCATGTGTATTAACAATCATAAAAACAATCTCAACATACACCTTCATCTGAGCTCTTTGGGGAGCAGGATCATTGTCAATGAGCAGTAATACAGTATAAGAGGATCCTGGAAATTGACCTTACCCATTCAGCCACCTTTTTAAAAGACCCTTTTTCTGGAGTGGCAGAAGAATAAGGCTCTTGGCCAGACCTTGAACATCTGCACTCCAGGCCTATAACACTGCTTGGAGAGTGAGTGAGAGGAAAAAAGTGTCCAGCCAATGAGCACCTTGTTTGCTCAGGAAATGGTGCAGGTTATGCAAATTAGCAAGGAACCTGTTGGAAGAACTGGGGCATTATTGTATTTATGGCAACATGAAATGTTGTCCAGTTTCTGTTTCTCATTAGCGAGATCCCTGGACTTGACTATCCAGAACAGGAAATCCAAGACAGTAGTTCCTGATTTGGGACAGGGCATGTTGTATAATACAGCCTTCCTCTAGAACTTTCCTGCCACAGGGGCTAGAACCCAGCTAATAGCCTTGAGATGCTCACTCTAGCAAGGAAATGTAAATAGAATTACCTAGTCTCCTCAACAACTTTTCCACATCTCATCTCCCCTCCCTTCTTACATGCTCAATCTTATTCTCACATTTCCCTTAGTCAATGAAAATGCATTTGAGCTCAAATTAATCTGTCTCCTAGCTAGCTTATGTGGGCACAGTTTGGACCATGTTTAGCCCTGGAGACTCTGGAGCCCCAGGTCAGTCCTTCCAGGCAGTAGCTCCAGTACTCTGGACTTGGAGCAGCCCAAAATGCCAGCTCTATCTTGGAGGAGTGGCTAAAGGCCATTATTGAAGGACAGGGATTATCTTTGGTCCAGGGGTAAATAGTAGCATGGAAGACTTACAGAGGACTTACTGTGTGTCCACCACCATCAAGACACTTCAAAGATATTCTGTCATTTAATATTCATGACAAAATGATGAATTTGATAATATCATTATCACCATTTTGTCACAGATGACAGAAATCCTTCTGTTACAATCACACATTCAGTTTTTGGTGGGGCAGAAACACAATCCACATCTGGGACCCCAGATCTCATGGTCTTCCCGAGGAGGCTCTGAAAGAGTGCAGAGGATAGCTTGGGAAATGTCACAGTAACTTTGGGGCATAAGGTCAGTTGATGCAGATGGAGCAGGAAAGGAAGGTTTCAGGTGATCCAGGTCCCCTTACCACTAAGAAGGTCTGCCTGGCTTCCCATAGACCCTGGGCCTACCCAGGTGTCTGACTGGTAATAAGAGTACTGCAATAAAAGAGCTGTAGAGAGGCAAAGGACCACAGTACCCCAACCTGGCTGAATAAGGTGAAGGAGTATCCCACACACTTCCCTGGTCATCTTACTCTTGGCACTTCCCTGATAATTAAGTTTCTTTCTTACATTTTACTGAATATGTATATATTCCATAATGAATAATATACTTTTATAGGTTCTTTACCTTTTTTTCAATAGATGAGAATATTAATTTTGATAAGTCTTTTTTTACTCTCAAAATTATATGTGAGAATCATACTTTTTTTTATAAGTACCACTTAAAACAATAAAAAAGTAATTTCTCTGGTCAATGGAAAGTGTGTTGCTTTTGGACACTTACAAAAATGACAGAAATACAGGACAGAGTCTCTTTTCCTTAAATGCATCTTACCAAATTAGAAAGGAAAATTGTATTAATGGTATATAAATACAGGTTGGTTCATGTCCAAATTAATCAGAGTGTGTATTTTGGTGTATATGATTGATAAGGTTAGGGCCTTTATAGAAAAATAGAAAAATATCAAAGTCCTTAGTTTCTGAGTGTGGTAATCACACTCCAAGTAAAAACATCAATACATTAGCTCTAACATATATTTGGGTGGTGGAGGAACACACTTCCTTAACTTGGTGTGTTAATTATTAAGCTCAAAGTAATTGTTTAATCTTAACTGCAGAGAAGGTCAGGTTATTGTGCAATGGATTTTCTCTGGGTTATATTCCATAAGTAATGGTCAAAGGGATGCTTTTTTTCACCTTATTATCACAGAGTTTTATTTTTGTGAAATTAATTCATGGGGTAGACATGCAATAAAGAAAGACATGGTGGAGGCAAGATGGTGTCAGTTTAGGTGGGCACTTCACCATCTCTCCCACAGAGGATAGTTGATTGGGGACAGGATCCTGCCTGAGTGGGGTATTCTGGGAGACCATGGAGTGAGACCCTTAGGGACATCTATCAGGAGGGAGCTGGACATGGAGGTGGATTGCTCAAGATAAAACCATGAGTTTTCCTGAGCAGGAAATTGTGGATGTGGACAGCTAAGCACCACCCTTAGGGCAAAAGGCTAGGGCAAGCCCCAACTCCCATGGGCAACCAGGGCAGAGGGAGCATTCTCTGAGAGTGGGAGGGTTCTTGCAGAGGGTGGAGAAGGGTTTCCTTTCTGTGGGTTTGGTTGCCTGGACCCCCTTGAAGTTTTGGGGAGCACACCAGCTGTCTTGAAGTGGCATCAGGCTGAGGGGAGAGGCAAATCTGCTGAGGAAACCTGATTCACTTAGCTGCCCTGGGATACAGAGGCTTGGTCTGCGAGAGGGCAGACTCAGCCAATTTTATAGTTCTGCACTGAAGAGTATCAGAGTTTCAGCTCCCATGGGGAGGTCATTCAGTGGGAAATGTTTCCACAAGCCTATTTAGGGTCTCCTCAGTGGAGGGTGTGGTGTAGAAGAGGCCTTCTTTGGGTCCCTTATTTCTCCAAAAAAAAAAAAAAGTTACTTAAGAAAACTTTTTTAACTTACTTTACTCACTAAAATCTGCCTCAAAACCTGCAGAGAGCAGCCTGCAGGGTAATTGATTGATGAACACAGGCAGGCTGAGGGGCTCCACAAGGGCCCAAGAAGGAACACTGTTATTCCTTAGCTTTTTTTGACTACTTGTTTGTGTGGTTGCTTTGTTTTTCTTTGTTTGTTTCCTGCTTTTCTTTCCACTTTCCTACCCCACATTTTTTTAAATTAGGTGCTGCTAGCTTGTTTCTTCTTTGCTGTGCTTCTTCTTCCTTGATTTCCTATTTTCTGTGGATATTGATTTTGTCTACCAATGCTATTTCTTTTCCTTCCTACATCTTTCTATCTTCTGCTTTCTATTGTGGTTCTTACATTACACCTATTTTCGTTAGTCCTCAAATTCACATGTTTTGGTCTCTATCTTGTCTATTCTCTTTTCTTTTTTTTCTTAACATTTTCCTTTCAGCCCTTTCTTTACTCTTTTTCTCTCTACTCATCTTTCTGGCCTTTTAAATCATTCTCTATATTTTTCTCTATTTGGTTTCGCATTCCATTGTAGGTATTCCACTTTTTTCCTTTATTACTCAATACTGTCCACATGAGTTAAATATTCAGTTGTCTGAGTCTTATAAAGTCTCTCTTCTAACTTTTATCAATATTACTATTATCCTTTTTCCTTTCTTACCTCCTTTTTTTTTAAATATGTAAAAGATTTATTGTGTGACTTGTTAGATTTAAAATAAGAATATTGACTGATGACTATCTCAAACTGTTGACATTCATAGGGATTCTCTCCATTTGAGTAATCTCCTATTGTGTAAGGCCAGAAAAATAAAGGTTTTCCCATACTTATGAAATTATGATTTCTGTCCAGCATGAATTCTGTACTGTTTCCTGAGGGCAAAATTACAGGTGAAAGGTTTCCTACATAGACAACATTCATGCAGTTTTTCTACAGTGTGAGTTCTTTCATGGTGATTAAGATTAGAAAATTGAAGTTTTTCACACATAAAATGACACTTGTAGGGTTTCTCTGCAATATGATTTCTCATGTCTTTGAAGATGGGAATGTTGACTGAAAGCTTTCTAACACTGATGTAACTCATAGGGCTTCTCTCCAGTGTGAGTTGTCTCATGTCATCTAAGATAAAAATAATTATGGAATGTTTTCCTACATTAATGATATTCATAGTTTATCTCCAGTGTGAGATCTCTCATGTTGCTTTAAGGAAGAGGAAAGAATGAAGGATTTCCCAAAAAGATGACATTCATAGGGTTTCTATTCAGTGTGAGTTCTCTCATGCTGTTGAAGATGGGAATGTTGACTGAAAATTTTCTCACATTGATGTCATTCATGGGTTTTCTCTCCAATGGGAATTCCATTGTATTGTCTGAGGACAGATAATTGCATACAATTTTTAGCACTTTGGGGACATTCATATGATTTACTTCTAGGGAGAATATGCTTATATTGATTAAAAGATGAATGATTACACAGGAATGCTGGAGGTGGTCTCCTGAAATAGAATTGCTTTGTCATGTGAATTAATGCATGTTGATTCACTGTGGATGTGTGAGAAGAATCTTCTTGCAAATAATAACATTTAAAGGAATTCTTTTGGTTGTGAGATCTCAATGCCATGATTTTAGAAGTGACTTTCCTACAGTAGGTTGGTTGTCTATCATTTCTATCATTTCACATGTTTTAAAAGAATTGTTTCTCCTTACTGAGACCAGGTTATTGACATTCTCCAGCATCACTTCTCTGAAAAACTTTCACTGGAATGTGTCTAAAAGTTCCCACTCTTCATGGGTGAAGTTTACAGCCACATCCTTGAAGGTCACATATTCTTGTGATTGCGGTGTCAATATCTGAGCTGGCAATATTTTCCTTTAGATTTTCACTCACAACTAGACAAGCAATGGTGGGCAAAGCTGATATTTTTCTCTTTCTTCTATTCAGTATTTATGGTGTCCTTCTCCAGTCTCTACCATTCTCCAGAGTCTTCTTACCTCTTTTGATTCCTCTGGCCCTAATCTTTTTCCTCCAAGGGAACATAGAAAAGCAAGGAAATAGAACAAGAAGAACAAAGTGTCAAAGGGAAAACTTAACAAACACACAGAATAACCAGCTAAATAAAATTCTAGTGCAGAGAGAGATGCTAATCACCTGAATAAAACCATCAAGATAAAATGATAATGAGAGGGAAACAAAAAAGTTATAAGCCATACTGAGAAATAGAAAGACATGGACCAGTCCAATGAAAAAACTAAAAACTAGGAAGAGATGCAGTACATTGAACAACTAATCAAACCTGTCCAAACAAATATAATGGGCCAAATTAATGAAGTGAAGGAAGGGATCAAAGGTATTAAGAAGAAACTGGGAAAACATACTGAAGAAATTGTAAACATACATAAAAATATAAAGGATATGATGGTGATGAATGTCATAACCCAAGAAATAAAAAAGATGATGGAATCCAATAACAGCAGATTTGAACAGACAGAAGAAAGAATTAGTGATGTGGGAGACAGTACATCTGAAATCAGATAGTAGACCAGATAGCTAAAAAGTTTGAAAAAATCCAGCAGGGATTTAAGGATTTCAACAGCAACACAAAATGCACAAACATATGCATTATAGGTATCCCAGAGGCAGAAGAAAGGGGAAAGGGAACAAAGGACTGTTGATGGAAATAACGGTTGAAATCTTCCCAATCCTATTGAGGGAGATGGATGTACATGTCCAGGAAGCACAGTGCACCCCAAACAGTATAAATCCCAACAGGCCTCCTCCAAGACATATAATTATCAAAATGGAAATGCTCAAGACAAAGATAAAATACTCAAGGAGCAAGAGAAAGAGAACCATCACATACAAGAAAAGCACAAAAAGATTAAGTGATGATTTCCATCTGAAACCATGGAGACAAGAAGACAGTGGTATGACGTAATCAAGGTACTAAAAGAAAAAAAACTTCCAGCCATGAATTCTCTATCCAGCAAAGCTGGCATTCAAAAATGATGGAGAGTTCAAAACATTCAAAGATAAACAGAAATTAAGATAGTATGCCAAAAAGGAACCTGCACTTCAAGAAATACTTAAGAAAATTATACAGGTTGAAAGGAAAAACCAGGAGAGAGATAATTGTAGGAGAATGTAAGAACAACTAAAAAGACAAAAAGAGGAATAAAAACAAAATGTGATATACATAATACCAAAGAATCTATGGCTGATGTAAGAAATGCATTGTGAGTAATAACACTGAATGTTAATGGATTAAACTCACCAGTCAAGAGGTGGAGATTGGCAGAATGGGTAAGGAAATATGATCCATCTATATGCTGTCTACAAGAAACTGACCTTAGACCCAGGGATTCAAGGATGCTGAAAGTGAATGACTGGAAAACAATTTTACAAGCAAACAATAACCAAAAAAGGGCAGAAATGGCTATCCTAATAGCAGACAAAATAGAATTTAAATGCAAAACTATTGTAAGACACAAAGTTGGACACTATATATTAGTAAAATGGGTAATATTTCAAGAAGAAAAAACCAGCAAAAACGTTTGTGCACCTAATCAAGACATTTCAAAATACATGAAGCAACCACTGGAAAAACTAAGTGCAGACATAAAAGCCTCTACAATTATAGTGGGAGACTTTAATACACCAATATCACCATTAGACAGAACATCTAGACAAAGAATCAATAAAGAAACAAAGAATCTGAATAATACATTAGAGAACCTGTACATAATGGACATATCAAACACTACACCCAAATACAGCAGGATTTACATTCTTCTCTAGGGCACATGGATCATACTCCAAGAGAGATATATGTTAGGCCAGAGAACAACTCTCAATGAATTCAGAAACATTGCGAATATACAAAATAATTTCTCTGAGTACAATGGAATGAAATTGGAAATCACTAAGGGCGGAGAACCAGATTAGGCACAAAGATATGGAAGTTAAACAACACACTCTTAGAAAAACCATGGATCAAGGAGGAAATCTCAAAAGAAATCAGTAACTACCTTGAAATGAAGGAAAATGACCACACAACATATTAAAACCTATGGGAGGGACTGAAGATGGCGACGGCTTAGGAATGCGACTGCGAACAGCTCCCAGTTCACGGCAGAGAGTGGATGGGGTGCGGCACGGGTGTCTGTGCTGTGGGTGTGTGGAGTAAGAAGCTTGGGACATCTATCTGGACAGATCGACGGTGTGGACTGAACCATAGAGATTCATGAGTTTTAAGCCTGCCTGTGGTGGTTAACACAGTCAGCTGACCCACACTCTCATGGGGGAAAAAAAATAAAAAAGGCTGCCTGGAAGAGCGACTTCCGTCACTGCGGTAACTGGGTGACCCGACCCGGTGGGAGGGGGGATTTTTTGAGGGGGTGGCTATGGTAAGAGAGCTTTATTGTCTGAGGATTTGGCTTCCTGAAGCCCCCCACAACTTAGACGAACAAAACAGCTGCAGTGAATCAGCAC
>JAQZBX010011587.1:0-42475 GCA_029593785.1 Cabassous unicinctus | reverse complement strand
CATATGCAAGGAAGAGAAAAGTATACCTTTGGATTGGAGATGATATAAAACCACATGACAAAGGGATATGAATGCACAAATGGGAGGAACTAGTGGATATCGAACAATCTATACACCCTTTCTAACAAACACTTTTTCCCTTTTAGGGAGTTATGCAAATATGTTTTCAAATAAATAAGTGAAATGAAAATAGGAAAATATATTAACCTTGTTTTGAAATGGGAAGAAGGTGGATCCTTGACTACAACTCTTTCCAGAGATAGTACTGCATTGACTGTGCCACATTTTTCATACGGACAGCTTTCTTCCATGAGGTCTACAAGGAAAGCCCTTGAAATTGCCTATGGTTGGACGTGAAACATATTACATAGAATTGTGGCCAGAAGCCTAAGTCTTTAAATAATGTTTTCTTGATGAATTAAGTTATAAAATTTCTATCTTTGGGTTTAAAATAAAGTGTATTATTATAAATTTACCATCAAAACAATCCCCTGATATAAAAATGAAATATTTTTGGTAGTAGCTGTACAAATAGTAATGGAAATAATATTTGTAAGGTCAACAATAGTGGGAGTAGTGGTACTTAAATTCACATATTCTAAATAAGAATTTTGAAGGCAATTCAGTTAGTTACTATTTATATATTGCATAGATGTATGACTTTATGGAATATGTGAGCCTTATGAATGATTTAGAGTGACATCTGAAAAAACATTACAAAATTTAAGATAAGAGTTATTCTAAGTATACAAGAAGTGAAACTTTTGTGAGAACAAGTTTTAAATCCATGCTCTCCTGCATTCATGCACTATCCTCCTTTAAGTCATTTTGTATGATCATTTGTTAATATGTGGAATTTAGGAGAATTTAATCTCATTTTGTACTCCTGACAGGGATTAAACAAATGGGAAAAATACTTTTTTGAAGTCATTTTCTGCACTTTATTTATTTCCATTTTCTAAATAATAATATTATGCTAAAAATTATTTTGGAGAGCTTTAACCTTTTCAATTAGAGAAGCAGCATAAGATGTATGGCTACCCTTCCACCAATTACAGCCTCCCTCAAATTCATGGGCCTTTTTGACAGCTGTTTTGTTATCCCAGCCAGTTATTATTACATACATGCTCAGAAATAAATCCTTAGTGAATTAATGAGTATCTCCCTCTCTTTTAATACCAGAAGTTATCTAGTTAAAATTAAAATTCTTCCATATTTATCTATATTAATGAAAGGATCAAATTGAAATGGCCAAATAAATACATTTAATCTTTAGAGAAGATATATGCTTGTGAGAGAGAAGCCCATAAAATAAATTATGTGGGAATGGGCTTTACATACTCATGACAACAGACCTTACTGTTTCTTTTTCCTTTTTTCTGTTTTTGGTCATTCATGGATCTTAGTTTGAGAGATCATTTTATTGAGGAATATCATCAAAATCTTCACAAGAAAATAATTTTAAAAATAAATTAAGTAATTTTGAATTAGGGTGAACAACATAAAGTAGAAGAGCACTCTATCACATTCCTGAAGAAATTTTCCTTCTTTGTTTTCCCCATGGCTTCCTTTATCTGCTTATTCCATATACTATATATGATCAGATTCACAAGGGGAATCATGGGGTCTTTATTTTATAAAATGGAAAATTATCATGTCCTGAAATATGGCAGGGATTGCAGAGAGGAGCCTTTATTGAGGCAGATGGTCACCATAAAGAAGTGGGGGACACAAGTGGAAAAGGCTTCAGCTCTATCTTCTCCATTTAGAAACTTGAGCACAGTCAGATATATATTAATATGAGACATGGCAATGAAGAAAAAGCAGGCAGCACCAAACTCAATGGAAGTTAAAAGAATTAGAATCTCATTGATGAAGCCATCAGAGTAAGTGAACCTCAGCAGAAAAGGATGTCAAAGAACTGTTGGTACATTCATTGCAACAGATGAACACATTTTGGAGCATTGCCACTAAGGATGGATTATACTTTACATTGTACTTTATATATATAGATGCTTATATTACATAAATGTTACACAAAAATTACAGGGATTTCCATGTTTCCCACCTCCCACTCTTCCCATAACATCCCACATAAACATCTTTCATTAGTGTGGCACATCACCTGCAATGGATATGGGGAAAGTGGGAGGTGGGGGGAGTGGGGCATATGGGTATACCTTATATTTTTTTATGTAGCATTTTATGTAATCTAAGTATCTTTTAAAAATAAATAAAAAATATATTTAAGAAAAAAAAGAACTATTGGACCACACAGAACAGACAGAAGTGCAACTGCAAGATGTTACCAGTGTTTACACCTGCATAGACCAGGTTACTGAATATGGAGGTCAGTGTCATCTAGAGGCAGACTCAAGGATTCATGGTCACAGGATAGTGAAGGGCTGGCAGATATCCACACAATGGTGAAGGACCATAACATTGAGGAACATCAGCTCTGCAGTAGCCAACAAAAACACAATCAAGTTCCAAGCTGTGCTCTGAGCTATTTAAATGGCCTTTTCTACCTACAAGCAGGAAGATGACAGTGACAGAAAGATGGCACATGTCTAAGAAGAAAATATTTCTAAGGAAGAAGTGTATCTGGTGTGTAGGCTCGAGTCAGTGGTGTTTATTGGTACACTGAGTAGTTTCCCCACTGGGGTGACCAACTGCATCAGTAGGAATAACATAACAAAATAGATTCTGAGCTCCCACACCTCAGAATATCTCATGAACAAGAACTGAGTTACTGTGGCGGGGTTGGACATCTTTGGGTCATTTGGTTTGACCATGGAGAACAAAAACATTTTGCATTTGTCTGAGGGGAAATGCATGCTACTTTATGCCTACTGGTATGTTCTTTTTTTTTTTTTTAATTATGCTTGATTTACAAAATAATGAAACAAAACACTGAAGGAATGCTTTGGCGTTTCTACTTTATAAAACAGGGTTCTGGCTGCAGGTCTGACTTTTTAGTGCAAAGTCCTCAGGGGTTGCCTCAAGATGTTCATGCATTTATTATGTCCATAACATCTTGGGAACATGGAAATGCACAGGACAAGGTCCTTACCCTCAAAGGAGCTACATCTCATTGTCTGGATGAAATAGAGACACAGGAAAAGTTCAAACAGGAACAAAAAATGGGAATATAACTAATAGCTAAATGGTACCTAACCCCCACATTCATCAGTGTGTCAGGCCACAAAGGTTACTGAATAGCCTCCATTTGTCAGGTGCTATGTCCATAACAATGAGGATCCACAAACCCACAAATCTAGCAATCCCCCCAAACAATGCACTGGCAGGAAAGAGCTTTTAGAAAAAAAGAAGAAAAAAAAACACTGCTCAGTGTCCGAAGGAATGAGAGAGATGGGTATTTGTGTGTGTGAGCCCATCTCTTTCATTTCCCCGCCTCCAGGGTATTTGCACTCAGCTATTCTGCCCTCATCCCAACTCAACACGCCACTGAATTCTTCCACTATTCCTCTCCTTTAGCTGCAAATGTGCAATCTGTCACCAACTTCTGCAGTTTGTTTCCCTGAAATGCCATCTGAATCCTTCCTCTTCTGCCCTGTCTTAGTGCTAACACCCCTTCCGATGTGGCCACAAACTCGTAGCTGAGGCCCCGGGCCTATAAGCAATGCCTGCCTTCATCTCCACAAGACTTGGCTCCTGAAATGCCAGCTTTCATTGTCAGGACTCTGCTCAACCATCAACCATTGGAATCAAATTTTCAAGACCCTCTTATAATTTGCCCTCCCTCCACTTACTCATTTTATTTCCCATTACTCTCCAGTAGCTACCCTACACTCCAGTCGCCTCTGTCTTTACCTGTGCCATGCTCAAGCTGTGTCTGACTTCCAGATAGCCTTTCTTTTTCTGGGCCACCTATCAACTCTTACCCACACCTTGTCACTCTGTTCACATGGGCCAAACTTAAGACCTAGTGGAGGGGATGGGCAGGAAGGGCAGAGTTAGGAGCCTGTGATTTTCCCAGTTCTTTTTTTCTCTTGAGGTTCCCGTCACATCCTAATTTCATCACATGGAAACGCTTATCATTGATACCACCTTCTTAGCCAGAAGCACGCCCACGACTGCCCCTCACCATCTAGTTGTGGGTAGAAGGAGCTCATCTTCCCTCAACTGGGTAGAATATCTTGGCAGTTCTCTGAGCCAGAAAGAGAAAAAGCTGACATATCTAATATTTACTCTCAGGAAATACTCTCCATCACTGTCAAGTTAACACACTCAGCTCCAGGATTTCTGTGAGTTTGGTGGTATGTTTGCCAAAGGACAAGCTGCCAAGTTGCATCTCTGGAATGAATTCAGTCTTTCATAAACCTGCCTCCTTTCTACTCATAGAAAGAATCATAACATGACTGAAAGGAAGAGCAGGGCTGCAGGCAGCAGAATGGCACACAAGCATCATCCTGTGCTTCCTGAAAAACAGATGATGCAGATGGAGACACATCTCACCACCCCCACCCCACTCCAATCTCCTTGTCTGCAGTGCATTGCTGCATAGTGGGGGAGATCTTTGGAAAAGTATGCCAAGAAGGGTACAGTAAAAAGTGAGTGGACAGCAGAGATTTCCTCACTCCCTTGCCAGTTTGTGACCAGGAAGGTGACTGTGATGGGATAAAATGGAAAGGAAGATGGTGAGTATCTCCTGTGTCTCCTACCTCCACAAAGGGAAAAAAATTCACCAGCGTAGGGGGTGGATGCTCCCTCTTCTTCCATTTGAAGTGGCATGACAGAGGGGACTCCTCCCATCTCCAGGTGAGCCAGTGGGTTGGGTAAAGGCTCTCTGCTTTTTTAAAAATATTTTTAAAGCTTTATTTTATTTATTTATTTATTCCCCCTTGCTGCTTGTGCTCTCTGTGTCCATTTGCTGTGTGTTTTTCTGTGTCTGCTTGTCTCCCTTTGTTGTGTCATCTTGCTGCGCCAGCTCACCACGCTGCACGGGCCATCAGCTCACCAGGCTGCATGGGACATGAGCTTGCTTTCACCAGGAGACCCCAAAAATCTAACCTGGGGCTTCCCATATGGTAAAAGGGAGCCCAACCATTTGAGTCACATCTGCTTCCTGGCTCTCTGCTTTTTTCAGCTTTTTACATGTAGGACTGGAGGTGGAGGTGGGGAAAGCAGCAGGTTTCAACATTCTCATCTTCATATCTTGATCTGGAAGATGGATGTGGGTGAGAAGAGGCAACTTAAAAAAAAAAAAACCCTAAACAAACACACACACACCTATACGCAGGTGCACATGTATACTGTACACACACCAGAGAAAGAACAGGAGCGTGAAAAGGAGAAGATCAAAATAAATCTTAGGCAATCATATTCATGTGCAAATAATGACAACAATACTAATTATTTTACACAAGCCTAGTGATTTACATTTTACAAAGGTCTGAGGTATTTTATTTAGTAGTGTTCTTATAATAATCCCAATCAGGTGATCATCAAAAGAACAGCTAGCATGATTAGTATGTGTCAGGAACACTTTCATGTTATTTTATTAATCCTTACAACCCCCTTGTGATACTATTGTAAACCTTTCCCCTTTTTTACAGTGGGGGAAATTGAGGTTTGGAGAGGTTAAGTAACTTGCCCATCAAGTGGAGAGTAAAACCTAGGACTGTCTGATACCAGAGTCCAGGCTTTTAATCTTATAAGGTCCTTGTTAAGACAAGGCTTTTTCACAATTTTGGGAAGGAAAGGGTGCTGAGGAGGTAGCAGTTTTATATTTCAATGCCCTATGAAGGAGGAACACACAGACACATGTGTAAATACTCCAAGATATTCCACCTACCCTGTTGTCTTTCTCAATTATGAACTCCTCCACCTACTTGGCTTGTGTAAATACAGGTTTGCAGATGAATGTCCTGTAGCCATAAAGACAAAAGTCAGCCCCTATGGATAACATATCTGTCATTCAACCTGCCTCTGAAGTTACAACAAGGGGTTCCACTGGACAGAAAGCAGCCATAAGCGAGGTGATGAATTAGCATCCTATTATAAGGCTTTGTCACCAATACTGAATGCCATTTAGCAGAATGGCTTGTGACATTCGAATAAATGTTCAACTTGTGAGATTCAAGTGCAGGAAGAAAGAGGAAGGTCTGTAGAAAACAGTATGGCACAAACATGGTGAAAGTTCACAGGAGCTGGCTGCACTATTCCTAGTCTGACCCACCCGACTTCAGGGGAAAAAGTTTGCTTTTAGCTGGGCAGAAGCCTTCTGACACAAACTGACATGAACACTCGAACTCTGTGCTGAGGCATGGTGGGAGGAAGAAGGTGTCACTGGCACTGAAGAACTCTTTCCCAATCTTTTCATCTAGGTACAAGCTATTCTGGAGTTTCTCTTCTTCCCCAGGCCCCTTCTTTTCTCTTCTTTCTCTAGGCTTCCTTATCCTTATCCCTTCTCTTCTTCAAGAAGTTGGATAATTGGGGGCAGAGGCGGCATGAAGAATGTTAATTCCTGGGATGACAAGAGAGTAAAGCATCAGTGTCAATGTCACTGCCCTCTTGAGCCTTGAAAAAATACTTAGATACACATAAAACACCCACTGGAACTTTTAAATGATGACGAGGAGACCCACAAGCCACCTGTGGAATGAAATCCTGGGTGCTTTATAGTCACGGAAACATAAAGCCTCGCAAAGGGCTCGTGTTTATTAATTATACCCACACATACCTATGCAAAGCAGGAATCCTTACACACAGACATCTTGGTGAGGCCACCTTTCCTTTCGCCAGCCCTTTCCCCATTCTCACTCACCCAAAGCTGTTGACCACAGTGCTTGTGAGAAGTACGATGTAATGAAAAGGAAGTCACTCTGTCCTGGCTGTGAGACTTAACCTATCAGATTCTCTGTAAAATGGAGATAACCATCTCCCTGGGTGCCAGTGAGGATTAAAGGGAATGAGATGTAGGGGCCTTGGCATAACGCCTGGCACTGTCCTGCCCGGCTCCTGAGCCTGCCTTTCCGACACCACCGCCTGGGCCATAGGAGTCTCAGGTCGCTTGTCCTCCGCTCTCAGGACTCCGAGCTGAGGTTGGGAAGTTGGGGACTAATCTGGGGCTTCAAGTCTGTACCATGAGGGTCCCAACCCACGGGCCACCGGTCTGCCTTCTGGGTTGCTCCTGCGCAGGAAGCCGCGGGCACCTGGGGAGGGCAGCCCGGTGCCAGGTGTGTGCGCCGTGGGCGGGCAAAAGCCCGATGGTTAGTCTACCCAAGGCTGTGGGTGGCTTCCTTCTGTTGCTCAGTATCAGGGATAGGCATGGGAGGAGAAACATTTTTTTCCCCTAGGTAAGCATCCCATTGGTTTCAAATCTATCCATTGCGAAAAGCCGGCAGGGCTTCTTAAAGGCGAAGCCCGGCTCCTGAGCGCGCCCGCGTCTGCGTTCTGGGATGTCCTCTGCACGCTGCCGGGCAAGGATAGGCGAGGGCGTCTACCCTGATTCGCCTAGCAACCTCGTGAACCGCAGCCTCCAGATTCCGTTTGACCCCTGCCATCCGCCACCCGGGCTTTTCCTTCTTGGAGTTCCCAGTCACGCCCTCGGACGAGGTTATCTGCTCCGCAGCGTGTCCCCGGCGCCCCGGGTTCCAGGACCCGGCCTGCGCTCGGAAAGTTATTTAAAAAGGTAAACGTGTTGCAGCCCTCGCTGCAGCAAACTGCAGGACGCATTTATCCCGAGCCCTTTCCCTGCCCCACCCCTACCCAGGGGCGACCCAGCCCGCAGCAGGAGTCCGGCAGCGCGTTCTGCCACCGCAAATCCACCTCCTCTCGCCCCAGCGCACCCAAGTGCAATGGAGGAAAAGCCGTGGTCCAGGCCTGGAAGGGCTCGGGCTGCTGGGGGTGGCCTCCCTCCTGGCAGCTTGAAGAAATACTCGCGATTTCTTGCCCCGGCTTCTCCTCTTCCCCGGCACCAACCCTTCCAGCCTGGCGGCCACGGCCCATCGGTACCTGAGGCGCCTACGGGTTCTCACTAGCTCTGCTCGCTGGAGTCTGAATCCATGCTGTGGTCTGTTGGTCAGGCGTCCTTGGCAGCCCGCCAGTCTGCAGGGCGCTGAGACCAGCGTCCCGGCTCGGGCTGCCGCGGTACACTCGGTGCGGGAAGCAGAGCGGCAAGAGCTGAGCTGTGCGCCATGGCCTTGGCCAGCGGGTGGCTCCGCAGAGGCGAGCGCCGCCCAAGCGCAGCCAGTCGCGGGCTACCGGATCCCAGCACCCGCAGGCGGGTGCCTGCCCATGAGGCGGCCGCGGGGCCAAGGGTGGGATGCTGCGGAAGAGAGCCGGGAGGAGTGGGAATGCCGTTCCTGGTGTGTTTTTAAGAAGGGGTGGGTAACAGCAGAGTGTCTGAGAGTAAAAGTGCTTCCCCATCTGCCTGGAATTATTTCCTATTGCAGCAATTATTTGTGTGATTCTGGGTAAACAATCTGTGCCTCATATTCTTCATCTGCATCTCCTATGATCTTTTCTGAATAAAGGCATTATTTCCACCGAAGGACTCAAAATAACTGACAAATTGGAAGTACTCAATAAACATTGACTATTTAGCACCACTTCTATATTGATACAATGCAGAAATCTGCATTGTGAATGAAAGAAATTCACAGTCTTTTCCTGTCATAGCAAATCCAGAAAATGCAATTATCTCTTAGTGTAGGTGAAGTGCAGAGGCTGCTTGGGGTTGCCAGCAAGGCCTGGGGCCATTTTGTAACTCTTTAGGAGTAAACTGCCTGAGAAAACATAACTTAGTATGGTGGTAATAAAACAAGAAGCCATGTGCTGAGAAATGTGCTAAATTATCCCTGTGAGAAGTGTATATATATATATATATATATATATCTACCTTAACATCTTTGGGAAGAAATGCATTGGAATTTAAATAGTTGTAATAAACTCTCACGAAAGATTTTCATTCTTTGCCTTTCTTTTCTGAATACTATTATACCTGGATCGGTATCATATATGCTTTTTAATATCCTAGATTCATTTATGTTTTTATCCACTTGTTAAAATTATAGCTTGAAATTTATCTCTTTCAAGATATTGAACTGTATTTCCATCTCTCTGGCAACAAACTTATTACATGCCAATTTACTTAGAAATGTTAAACTTCTAACTCCTTTTACTTCAGAATCTTAATATTGTATTTCTTCTAATCATTGACTGCAACTCTGGTGATTTCATTTTCTTACTTTCAATATGATTATCTCCATCAACCATTATGCCATTAGCAGGAAAAGGGCCATATAAGTTAAATTTCTTCCCTATGATCCCCTTTAAAGTAAATATTCATGCATCATACAGTTAATTATTACAGAATTCTTCAAATGTAATCTTATTTATACAAAATTTGAAGATGAAGAAATGGCAATTCAAAATAACTGAGTAAATTTTCAAGGTCACAAAATGCTTAAGTCAAAGAGATGAGTTAGTTCTGAAGTTCAGGTTTGTTTTATCGAAACTCCCGTGATTTCTACTCATGCTGCTGCATCCTTAGCAAGTCCTCTATTCTTTTATAGCTCTTCCCATACTAATCATAAATTCAGTTTTCCTTATGGTTTATTTTCATTCCTTACTGTGTCACTACATATTGCAAGAGCCTTAGAGGAGTGCTACTTTGATTCACAATTCTCTTTCCAAACTACCTTGAAACATCCTTTCAGTAATTTCCTATAGACAAGGCAGAATATTTAAAATTGTCACACTTTTCAGGAAGTCAGATCTGTGTCTATCTAACTAAGCTAGAATTTGCAGTTTTAAGTAAATAAGCTGTAACAAGTTTCCCTAGTAAGTCAGTGGGGCCACACACCTACTGAAAAATTTTTAAACTTTTTTATTGAAGTTTAACATTCATACATGAACATCCATAAACAATAAGTGTTTAGCTTAAGTTGTGAGCTTACAGAACAAACCTACATAATGTCATGCAGGGCTCCCATACATTACCTCACCACCAACTCCTTGAATATTTGTGAAACAATTATTGCAAACTACGAAAGAACATCATCAAAACATTACTACTAACTATAGCCAATATCTTACATTTGGTGTATTTTCCCCCAGCCACCCGGTTAATGCCACCCTGAATTAGTATTATATACTTGTTATAGTTCATGAGAGAATGTTTTCATATTTGTTCTGTTAAATATAGACCATCTTCCACCACAGGATTGATATATCTTCTTTGCCTTGCTGCAAAAATATTATAATATTACTGTTTACTAAAATTCATGTTACATTAGTTGTGATTTTCCCATGTATTACCAATTATTTCAAACTTTGTAAAGGAATAAAATTCTTATATTACTAATGTCAATCTTCATCCACCACCAAAATCACTGTTAGCTTCCTTTCAATTGAAATATTACATCCACAGACTATCCCTTTCAGCCACAATCATTATTTATAAAATAGCAGTGTTAATTATACTCACTGTAATGTATTACCTTCAACTCTATTCATTTCAAAAAATATTCACAATAAACCATATCAAAAATTCTAAATGCATTAAACATCAGCTCCTCAAAGCAATTCAATTTCTAGTAAACTATACTCTAGAATTTACCTCTGCGAATTTACTCATCGTTTTAGTTCATATCAGTAAGACCACACAATATTTGTACTTTTGTGTCTGACATTTCAATCAACAGAATGTCCTCAAAGTTCATCCACGTTGTCATATGCATCCAACCTTCATTACTTCTTACAGCTAAATAATATTCCATTGTACATATATACCATATTTTATTTATCCTCTCATTGGTTGATATACATTTGGGTTGTTTCCATCTTTTAGCAGTTGCGAATCAGTGTGCAAATGTCAGTTGTGCCCTTACTTTCAGTTCTACTGATACATTCCTAGTAGCAGGATTGCTGGAACACATGACAGTTTTATATTTAACTTTGTGAAAAACAGCCAAACTTTTCCATAGAGGTTGCAACTTTCTGCATTTCCACCAAATAATGGCCATTCTATAAGGTGTGAAAATTATAACTCTTAATTTTGATCTGCATTTCCTTAATAGATAGTGATGCTGAACATCTTTTCATGGTGGTTTTTGGCCATTTGTATAGCCTCATTTTGTTGTAGCAGAAACGAATCTTACATGATGAGAAAGCCCAAAGGGCACTCGAAGTGGCGGAGAAACAAAGTTTTATTAGGCGCGGTCCAGAAGAGAGTTCAATCTCCAAATTCTGAGCCCCCTTTTTCGATTTTCATAAGTTTATATAGGTACACTAGGCAGGCAAATTTGTGAGCAAGCAGACTGATAGGGTTATAAAAGCAAAGAAGCTAAGTTAGGTTATCTTTCTAAAACCAGAAGGCCATTAGGGAGGGAAAAGAGTAATTATCTGTATAGAGTGGTAAATTTCAATTCAAAGGGGCAGCCTGGAGTGCTTATCTTCCTGATGTGGATTCCAAGGAGAAAAAGGGAGGATGGAGGGGAGAGAGAGGCTAGGGACCATGGGGAGTTTATTTTCATGAAGCTGTGGGTTTCTGCTGAGGGCGGGGATGGGGGGTCCCTGCGCTTCCCTTATCAATTTGAAAAATGTCTATTCATGACTTTTGCCCATTTTTTTCTTTTTAAACAAATTTTATTGAAATATATCATACAAAAATAAGCATGCACAAAAAATAAGTGTATAGTAAATGTTGTGAACTTACAAAGCAAACATGCACAATATCATACAGGGGTTCCACACATCATCCCACCAACAACAACTTGCACTGTTATGAAATATATGCTACAAATTATGAAAGAATATCATCAAAATATTACTACTGTCTTTAGTGCTTATTTTATATTCGGTATATTTCCCCACTATCCACCCAATTATTATTTGATATATTTTTATTACAGAAGTTGTGAACTTACAAAACAATTATGCAAATGTGTAGAATTCCCATACAACACCCGTTCACCAACACACCCCAACGTGGTGGAACATTTATTACAGGTTATGAGAAAATATCATTAGACTATTACCACCAACCATTGTCTATAACCTACATCTGACACACATTATTTCATTCCTTCCACTTGCTTTGGGATTAGTTTGCTATTCTTTTCTAGTTCCTCCATCTGTGTAGTTAGGTCTTTGATTTTATCTCTTTCTTCTTTTATAATGTAAGCATTGAGGGCTATAAAATTCCCTCTCAGCACTGCCTTCATAGGATCCCATAAGTTCTGATATGTTGTATTCTCATTTTCATTGTTTTCATGATATTTATAGATTTTTTTTTTTTGCAATTTCTTCTTTGGCCCACTGATTATTGAAAACTGTAGTGTTTAAGCTCTATGTATTTGTGATTTTTCCCTTCTTCTGCCTCTTGTTGATTTCCAAATTTAATCCATTATGATCAAAGAAAGTGCTTTATATAATTTTGATCTTGTTGAATTTATTGAGATCTGCTTTATGACTCAATATATGGTCTATCCTAAAGAAAGATCCATGGATACTTGAGAAGAATGCATATCCTGCTGTTTTGGGGTGCAGTGTTCTGTATATTTCTATTAGGTTTAGGCCATTTATCATATTATTCAAGTTCTCTGTTTCTTTATTGAACCTCTGCCCATTGTTCTATACAATGCCGAGAGTGGTGTATTGAAATCTTCAAATATTAATGAAGAGATATCTGTTTCTGCCTTCAGATTTGCTAGTGTTTGCCTCATGTATCTTTGGGCTTCCTAGTTAGGGGCATAGGCATTTTTGACTGTTATTTCTTCCTGGTGAATTTCACCTCTTATTAAAATATAATATTTTGCTTTTAAAGTTTATTTCTTCTGATATAAGTATGGCTAAACCAGCTTTTTTTTTCTTACTTCACGCATGGAATATCTTTTTCCAACCTTTCATTTTCAGTTTATTTGTATCCTTGGGTCTGAGTTGAATCTATTGTAGACAGTATACTGATGGGTCATAATTTCTTAGCCATTCCACCTGTCTGTGTCTTTTGATTAGAGAATTGAATCCATTAATATTCAATGTTATTACTGTAAAGGCAGTTTTTATTTCACTCATTTTGAACTTTGGGTTTTATTTGTGCGAAGACAGCACTCAACCACTGAGCCACGTCAGCTTCCTTGAGATGGTTTTTTCATTTGTTATGTTTGTTGTTTTTTCAGGAGGCACTGGAAATTGAACCCAGTCCTTCCCATGAGGGAGGTGGATGCTCAACTAGTTGAGCCATATCCACTCCCCAAAAGTGTGTTTTTTTATTTCTTTTAGTGTGCCTTTCATTCTCATAAGATCTGCTGTTTTTCTCTGTATGCTTTCAAATTCTTTGTGCTCACAGTGTATTAGTCAGCCAAAAGGGGTGCTAATGCAAAGTACCAGAAATCTTTTGGCTTTTATAAAGTGTATTTATTTTGGATAGAAGCTTACAGTCACAAGGCCTTAAAGAGTCTAACTCAAGGTACCATAAGAGGTACTTTCTCACCAACAGTCATTGGTCATGTGTTGAAGCAAGATGGCAGACAATGTCTGCAAGGATTCAGCTTTCCTTCTTCCACTTAAGGCTCCATGGTCCCAGCTTCTTCCAATCTCAGCTGTAGGATGGCATAAGGCTCGACTCTCTCTGTCCGGCTTATGTTTTTCCAGGCTCAGCTGCTCTAGTCAGCTATAGACTATCAGGCTCATCTCTCTTCCTGGGGCCTCTGCCATGTCTAATGAGCCATCTCTATTCTTCTGTGCCCTTCTTCTCTGTGTTTCTACTTCTGTGTGAGAGTCTGTTTGTATTAGCCCACCAAGGGGAATTGGGACACAATGCTGAGTCCCACTCTAATGATCTGGTTGAATCAAAGCCCTAAACTAAACAAGTTAATCAGAAGTTTCAGCTTAATCTAATACAATGAAGGGGTTATCATGCCCAGAGGAACAGACCAGTTTATAAACAATCTAACTGTCTTTTTGGAATTCATAAATAATATCAAACTGCCTACACAGTGTCTTCTTAATATGCTTAATCTTTCTAGCCAGCTCATAGAATTTATTAAGGCAATTTGTGTGAATATCTATGATTAGTTGTCACAACCCCTTTATGTCATTGGATGCTTATCTTGTTCTTTTCCCTGAGCCATCTCTTCCTGTTTTTTTTGGTATGGATTGTAATTTTTGTTGTTGGTGGTGTCTTGGCATCTGGCTTACTAGATGTATTTATTCTGGGTGCAGTTTCTTTCTTTAGATTAGGGCTTTTTGCCTTTTCTCCCTTGCTGGTTTTGTAGTAGGAGCTAAGGATGTATTTGGTGCTGTGAACTGTGGAAGTTGAAGCTGTCTGAATTGCCCCAGGAACTGATGAAGCTTCCCCCACCTTTCTCCTCTGTCAGGGGTAGGGACAGAGCTGCAGCCATGTGTAATAATTCAAGTTGTGCAGTCCAAGACTGTCTGTAGTTGCCTGGAGAGACTGATGAAGCTTCATACCCATTCCTCCCCAGCCTGGGGCAAGGATGGAGCTTCAGGTATGGGCTGCAATCTATGCCATGTGGGTCCATAATGACCACAGCTGCCCAGGTAGACTGGTGTAGCACTGCCTCCCCTCCTTATCATGGGTGGGGTGGACTTTCTGGAGTGCCCAACAATCTAATTTCTGTGGGCTACATGCACCTACAGTTGCCCTGAGAGCCTGAGGGAGTACTGTCCTTTCTGCCCTTTAGGGGATGGTAGTGAAACCACTAACACCCAACAGTTCAGTCCATGTAGGCCAAAAGTACCTGCCATTGCCTTAAAAGGCTGACAAAACACCAGTCCTTCCTTTCCCATTTGGGGGTTGTGATGGATCCACAGACACCCAATAATTCAGTCCTTATATGCCGAAAGTACCTACTCTTGCCTGGAAAGACTGAGGAAACATCAGACCCCTCCTGTAGCCATTGGCAATTTGATGTAATTATGATTTCCAAAAATATATGTGGATCATGTTTGTAAACTGATCTGTAAATCTGGGCATGATTAAGTTATGATTAGGGCGTTGACTGGGCCACATCAGTAGGGTGTTGAGCCCCACCCCTTGGTGGGTGGGGAATGAAATATAAAAGGCATGACAAGAACAGAGTTGAAGCAGTTTTTGAGAAGCACTTTTGATGTTGGAGTTTTGATGTTGGAGAGAAGGCCCCAGGAGAAGTGAGCCATTCGCCTGATAGTCTAGAGCTGACCTTGTGGAGGAAACTGAGGAGCTATGCCCAGAGAGAAATGCAGTTCCGGGAAGAGAGGAACCTAAGAAGCCTGAACCCTGGGAAACATCGGCAGCTGTCTTGCTCCAACACGTGGCAATGGACTTTGGTGAGAGAAGAAGCTTAATGCTTTATGGCCTGGTATCTGTGGACTTCTACCCCAAATAAATACCCTTTATAAAGACCAACCCATTTTTGGTATTTCATATTAGCACCTCTTTGGCTGACTAATACACCTCTTATCCTATTGGGGGCCAGGAGTGGTTCCACAGTTACCTACCAGTCCATGCCATGGAGGTCGAAAGTGCCTGCCATTGCCCAGAAAGCCTGAGGAAACATAGCTCCTCTCCTATCTTACTTTGAAGGGGTGGGGATGCAGCTACAGGTGTCAGATTATTCAGTCTCTGTGGGCTGAAAACACCTGAAGTTACCCAGAAAGGCTGAAGAAACACAGTTCCTTTTTTGTCCTATCGGGCCTTGGGGTGGAGCCACAGGCACCCAACAGTTGAGTTTGTGCAAGCCAAAAGCACTTGTAGCTGCTTGGATAAGCTGAGGTATCACCAGTCCCTCCTATCTTGTTTTGGATAGAGCTGAGGTGGAGATGGAATTGAAGGCACTCAACAAACCAGTTCACATATGCTGATAGTGCTTGCAGTTGCCCAGAGAAGCTGAGGAAACACAACTCATCTCCTATCCTATTGGGAAGTAAGGATGAAGCTACAGGTGCCCAAGTATCTAATCTGTGCAGGCTGAAAGTGCCTGCAGTTTCCCAGAGAGGCAGAAGAAACACCAGCCCCCTCTTAGCTTATGGGCACGGAGGGATTGAAATGGAATCCAAGAAGTTCAGCAAACCAGTTTGTGTGGGCTGAAAGTGCCTGCAGTTGCCCAGAGAGGTTGAGGAAATACAGCTCCTCTCCTATCCTATTGGTGTGCATGGATGGAGCCCCAGGTATCTGACTATTCAGTCTGTACTGGCCAAAAGTACCTGCAGTTACCCCAAGAGGCTGGCGCAGGTCACCCCAGCTACCTACCTGCCAGAGATGGGCTGGAGCTTAGGCTAGGCCTGCAATCTAATCTTGGTGGGAAAAAGCTGGTCCTTATATTCACTGTGATTTTCAGTCAGCCCCATTTCCCCTTGTAATGGGGGCATAGTTAAAATGGTGGCCACTGGCCTGTTTCTGACTTGGACAGTTCTAAACTTTAGCTGTTTTTAGGGTTATACTTTAGCCAGTTGAGTTTACTAACCAGTAGCTGAAGTTGCTGGCCAACCATCTCTTCATCCCCCAATTTTGGGAAATGGAGCTTCCAACTCGAGCCATAGAATAACTCCTGAGGTGGCTTGCAGCGCTGGAGTAGGATGGGCACTGGCCTCTGCAGGATGGCCTGCGGTCTCCTAGAAAAGCTGGTGCTGGTCCCCCCAGATTCCTCCTTGCAAGAGGTGGGACTGGAGCCTAGGCTAGGGCTGTAAACAGATCTGAGTGGAAAGAAGCTGGGCCCTAACAGCACAGTGATTTTCAGCCAAACCTGTTTCCTCTCATGCTTGGGGCAAAGTTAAAATGGCTGCCACCGGCCTCTTTCTAAATTGGACATGTTCAAACTTTAGCGGTTCTTAGGATTATACTTTAGCCAACTGAGTTTACTAATCAGTAGCCAAAGTTGGTGGCCTATCATCTCTTCCTCCCTGGTTTTTAGAAAATGGAGCTTCCAACTGCAGCCATGGTCTAGCGCCCCAGGTGGCTTTCACAACCTGTGAGTATGGGCACTGGCCTCTACTGCGTGGAGTGCTCTGCTCACAAATCTGCTGTGCAGATGGGCATTCTCCTCCTTCCATAATTTCAAGGATGTTGCAGGATGCTTTTCTGGTCTGCTTGGGCCCCCAAAGAGGTGTTTTAGATAGCTCTGTGTAAATACCAACTACCCTGTAAGATGAGCTGATACTTGCAGCACTTTATTCTGTCACCATCTTGCCCCTCACCCTCACTTTTGCCCATTTTTTATTTTGGTTTCTTGGCTTCTTATCATTGAGTTGTATGAACTCTTTATATAATATGAAAATCATATCCTTATCAGATGTGTTTTTCAAATATTTTCTCCCATTTGTACATTCCCTTTTCATCTTCATGATAAATACATTTGATACAAATGTCTTTAATTTTGAGAAAGTTTCATTTATCTATTTTTTTTCTTTCATTGCTCATGTTTTGGATAAGAGGTTTAAGATAAGACCTCACTACCTAACCCAAGATCTTGAAGGTGTTTCTCATATTTTCTTCTAGAACTTTTCTGGCTCTAGTTTTTAAATATAGGTCTTTTGTAAATTATGAGTTTATTTTTGAATAAGGTATGACATAAGTTACTCTTTCTTTCATTTGGGTATGGATATCCAGTTCTCCCAGCTCCATTTGTTTAATAGAATTTCTGACTTAGCTGGGTGGGTTTAACAGCCTTGTCATAAATGAAATGAGCAGTAGAATTTTGGGAAGATGACACCAGACTTGGCGGGTAAGGCTCAAGTCTCTCATGAAAACAATGGAGAAAGAACCAAAACCTGTCCAGAGACGTGCTTTGGAGGTCAGCAGACAAGGACAATGCTGCACAACACTGAGGAGGGCGAAGGACAGAGAGACAAAGAACCTGAAGCAACTAATGTGAGTTATCAGACCCCCACAGCAGCCCTGAAGGCCTCCCATCCTCCATCCCCAAAATATTAAGCTGGGGTAAAACCCCTGGCTCACTGCAGCTGATTGAGAGGGGAACAAACATCTCCCTGTCAACTGTTACAAAGGAAAAGGGAGGGGTAGTCAGGGGCTTTTCTTCAGTGAATTTGGGCAGCATAGCACACTTTGAATCTTGGCTCTGACCAGAGCAAAACATAGGAAAACAGTCTTCCTCTCTATGGAAAGGTACACTGATGTGCGCCATCTGCTGGCTTGTCTGGAAATTGCATGGGCAAAAATTGCTTTTGGTTCTCTATGTAGCCTAACTCCTGGGAGAAAATCTGTGTTCTATTAGTGAGTCCCTGGCCCAATATTGATAACTTATAATGAGGAATTTTAAAAAACTTAGAGTAACTAGAACCAAATATCAAAGAACAGCTCTGAAAAAAATTAGGCAGGAGAGAGAAAAATTAGACATCAGAGTAAATTCACCAAACACATTCAGATGCCTAAACATCAGGAAAAATTACAAGCCATACTAGGAAACAGGAAGATAGCCCAGACAATGGAACAAACCACATACCTTAAAGAGATACAGGGTTTAAGAAAATTAATCAAAATAACCACACAACTCTCATAAATAAAGAATAAATAAAGAATTGATATAAAATATGACTAAAAAGATAAAGGATATTAGGAATACACTGGCTGATCATAAAGAACAATTTGAAAGGAAACAAAGAAAGATAAAGAAACTGTAAGGAATGAAAGACACAATGGATGAGATAAAATAAAAAATAACCAAAGAAGATCAGATTTGAATTGTTCAAAGACAGAATTAGTAATTTCAAAGACAGAACATCTGAACTGGAAAAGATAGGAGGACAGAAAGAGAAGAGAATGGGAAAAAATGGAATAGGGATTCAGGGAATTGAATGAAACACAAATATATACATTATCCATATCCCAGAAGAAGAAGGGAATGGAAAAGAGGCAGAAAGAAAATTGGTAAAAATAATGACTGAAAACTTCACAACCCTCATGAAACACATAAATATCAATATCCAAGAAGAGCAGTGCATCCCAAGCAGAATAAATCCAAAGAGACTCCTACTATTCAGAATATTGACTATTAGAGATAAAAGGAGTATTTTAAACCAGCAAGAAGAAAGCAAAGGCTTACATAAAAGGGAAACTCAATAAGATTAAGTGCCGAACTCTCATCACAAACCATGGAGGCAAGAAAAAAAGGAGTGTGATGTATTTAAGGTACTGAAAGAGAAAAACTGCATCAAAGAATTCTGGGTCTGGCAAAACTGTCCTTCAGAAATGAGGGAGAGTTCAAAGTCTTCACAGACAAAGAAAATCTGAAAGAATATGTTACCAAAGACCAGAATTACAAGAGATACTAAAGGGATTGCTTCAGCCTGAAACTAAAAAACAAGGGCGAGAGATTTACAGAAGAGTGTAGAAATAAAGATTTTTAGGAAGGGTAAATTAAAAGGTAAAAAGACAGACAATAGTACGATATGACAACAGAGAGCCAAACGATAAAATGGATGAAGTTAGTAATACCTTTACAGTAGTATATTGAGTTTTAATTGTTGACCTCCCCAAACTAAAGACATAGACTGATATAGAGGATAAAAAATATGAGCAATCTCTATGCTGTCTACTAGAGATTCACCTCAGATGTAAGGACACAACCAGGTTAAAAGTGAAAGGTTTGAAAAAGATATTCCACATAGTAACAAAAAATGTGCTAAAGTAGCAATACTAATATGGACAAAATAGATTTCAAATGCAAAACTGTTATAAGGGATGAAGAAGGTCATTATATCTTAGTAAAAGGGGCAATTCTCCAACAAGGAATAACTATACAAATTATTTATGCATCTAACCTGAGTGTCCCAAGAGACATTAGGCACACACTGGCAAAGCTGAAAGGAGAAATATATGTGTCTGCAATAATAGTGGAAGATTTTGATACATCACTCTCAATATTGGATAGAACATCTCGAAAGAAGGTAAATAGAAAATAGAGAACTTGAATAACATGATAAATGAACTACACCTAACAGACATCTATACAGCATTACACCCCAAAAAGCAGGATATACATTGTTTTCAAATGTTCATGTATCCTTCTCCAAGATAGAACTTATGTTGGTTCAAAAGAACAGTCTTAATAAATTTAAAATACTGAAATTATACAAAAAATTTTATCTAATCATAATGGAATGAAGCTGGAAATCAATTAAAGATGGAAAGGGGGAGAAATCATAAATATACAGAGATTAAACAACACTCTTAAATAATCACTGTGTCAAAAAATGCAAGAGAATTCAGCAAATGTCTTGTGATGAATGAAAATGAGCACAGTATATAAAAATATATGGGAGAATGTAAAGGCAGTGCTGAGAGGGAAATTTATAACCCTCAATGCTTACAATAAAAGAGAAAAAAGATCTAAAACAGGAGATCTAACTTGCACACCTGGAGGAACTAGAAAGTGAACAGAAAACTAACATGAAACCAAGCTGAAGGAAAGAAATAGTAATTATAAGAGCAGAAATAAATGAAATCAAGAACAAAAAAAGCATAGAATCAACAAAAGCAAAGGTTGATTCTGTGAGAAGGTCAACAAAATTGACAAAACCTTAGCTAGACTGACAAAAAAAAGAGGGAAGAGTCAAATAAAATCAGAAATGAGACGTGGGGCATTTCCACTGGCCCCACAGAAATAAGAAAGATCAAACTTCAACAACTGTATGCTAAAAAACTAATCACTATTCTTGAGATGGACAATTTCCTAGAAACAGAAAAACCAGCTACGCTGACCCTAGAAGTAGAAGACCTCAAGTAACCAAACACAAGTGAAGAGATTGAAAGAATCATCAAAAAACCTCCTAAAGATGAAAAACCCAAGACCAGATGGCTTTACAGGTGAATTATAACAATCATTCAAAGATGATCTAATACCAATATTACTCAAGCTCTTCCAAGCAATTGAACAGGAAAGAGATGCTAGCAAACTAATTCCATGAAGCCAAAATCACCCTAATGCCAAAACCAGATAAAAATACTATGAAAAATGAAAATTACAGACCAATATCTATAATGTATATATGTAAAAATCAATCTTCAACAAAATACTTGCAAACTGGATCCAAAAACACATTAAAAGAATTATACACCACTGTCAGGTGGGTTTTATCACAGGTATGCAAGGTTGATTCAACATAAGCAAATCAATTGGTGTAATAAACCACATTGATACATTGAAGAAGAAAAAGCACATGATCCTCTTGATTGAGCAGAAAAGGCACTTGACAAAATACAGCACCCTTTCTTGATAAAAACTCATCAAAAGTTAGGGATAAAAAGAAGCTTTCTCAATATGGTAAAGTACATATATGAAAAATCTACAGCTAGCATTGTACACAAAGATGAAAGGCTGAAAGTTTTCCTGCTAAGATTAGGAACCAAACAAGGATGACCACTGTCACCATTATTATTCAATATTGTGATAGAAGTTCTAGCTAGAGCAGTTATGATAGATAAAGAAATAAAATGCACCCCAATAGGAAAGGAAGAAGTAAAACTTTCACTATTTGCTGTTGATATGATCTTAAATCTAGAAAATCCTGAAAAATCTATAACAAATCCAATGTCTTGAAAATGCTCCCATATTACACCTATTTGTCCCTCTCCCATCCCTTAGAACCTCCAGTGACCACTGCCTTTACATGGATGACAATAGTTCTTCCATTGCTAGAATAATAATAAGTCTACATAAGAATAATAATAAGTCTACTTTAGTCCATTTGTTCTGCATGACATTGTAGCAATGGATACAGGCCATTATATATTTTGTCACAACCTACAAAATTGTGCAGGACAGAGAGTAAACTATAATGTAAACTGTAGTCCATGGTTAGTAACAATGATTCAATAAGGGTTCAACAATTGTAACAAATGTACTACACTAATGAAGGATGTTGTTAATGTGGGAAAATACGGGAGGGAGAGGGAGTGGGACATATGGGAATCGCTTATGTTTTTTTATGTAACATTTATGTAAACTAAAGCTTCTTTTAAAATAAAAAAATAATTATATAAAAAAGAAATATATGAAGAATGAAATCAAACTATATGTCAATAAAAATCCTCACCAAAAAAACACACAAAAAACCACAACAAAACTACTAAAATTAATAGATGAGTTCATCAAAGTGGTGGGATATGAGATTAATACACAAAAATCAATAGTGTTTCTATACACTACTGATGCACAATCGAAGGAGAAAATCAGAAAAAAATTCCATTTATAATAGCAAATAAAAAATCAAATATTTAGGAATAAACTTAACCAAGGACATATAGGACCTGTATTTAGAAAACTCAAAAATATTGCTAATAAAAACAGGAGACTTAAAGAAATGGAAGTACATTCCATGTTCCTGAATTGAAAGATTTAATATCATTAAGATGTCAATACTACCCAAACTTATTTACAGATACAATGCAATCCATTAAAAGTCCCAACAGCCTTTTTTGCAGAAAAGGAAAAACCAATGTTCAAATTTATTTGGAAGCGTAAAGTGCCCCAAATAACCATAAAAATCTTAAAAAAGAAGAACGAAGTTGGAGGACTCTCACTTCCTAACTTTATAGCATATTACTTAGCTACAGTGGTAAAAACAGCATAGTAATGGCATAAAGACAGACACATTGGCCAATGGAACTGAATTGAGAACTCAGAAATAGACCCTCACACTCACAGTCAAGTGATGTTTGACAAGGCTGTTAAGCCTACCCAGATGGGCCAGAACAATCATTCAACAAATGGTGCTGAGAGACTGTATAGCCATATCTAAAAGAAAGAAAGAGAATCCCTATCTCACAACTTATATAAAAATGAACACAAAATGGGTCAAGACCTAAATATAACAGTGACAACAATAAAACTTCTATAACAAAATGTAGGAAAACTTCTTCAAGATCTTGTGGTAGGCTGTAGTTTTTTAAACCTTACACCCAAAGCCAAAAGAAAAAATAGATAAATGAGACCTCCTCAAATTAAACAGTTTTGCACATCAAATATCTTTGTCAAAAGGGTGAAAAGACAGCCAAGTCAATGGGAGAAAATATTTGGCCATCACATGTCCAAAAAGGGTTTAATATCCATGATATATAAAGAAATCATACAGCTCATCAATAGAAACATAAACGACTCAATTAAAAAATGGACAATATACTTGAAATGACAATTTTCCAAAGAAGAAATACAAATGGTAAAGAAACACATGAAGTATTGTTCAACATCATTAGTGAGGGAAATGCGAATCAAAAGTGTAATGAGTTATCATCTCACACCTATTACACTGGCCATTATTAAAAAGTCAGAAATCTATAATTTTGGAGAAGATGTGGAGAGACAGGAATGCTTATTCCCTCTTGTTGGGAATGTAGAATGGTACAGCCACTGTGGAGGACTGCTTGGAGTTCCTAAGAAAGTTTAATATAGACTTGCCATGTGATCCAACAATACCATTACTAGGTACATACACAGAAGAAAGGAGAGCAGTGACATGAATAAATATTTGCACACAGATGTTTATATCAGTGTTACTCATGATTGTCAAAGTTGGAATCAACCCGGGTGTCCATCAAAAGATGAATGGATAAACAAATTGTGGTGTTTAAACATAATGGATTATTATGCATATGTGAGAAGAAATGAAGTCGTGAAGCATATGACAACATAGATGAACCTGGAGGATATTATTTTGAGTGAAGCAAGACAGACATAAAAGGACAGATATTGTATGATTGCCTTATTATTAAATAAATATAAACTCATGTAATTAATAATTAGAATACAGGTCACCAGGAAATAAAATGAGGATAGATAATGGAAAGCTAAGTTTTAATCTGTATAGAATTGGTTAAAAGGTTGTTTGTAAATCTTTGGAAATTAATGGAAATGGTGAGAGTACATTATGGTATTTATGACTAGCAGAGCTATTATATGGCTATAACAGTGGTTGAAAGGGAAAGTCTAAGGACATATATATTACTGGAAGGAAAGCTAAAAAATGTAATATGGGGCTGTATGCATACTGAAACCTCATGTAAAATACGAATATGGGTGATATTGCATATATAAGACTGTTTTTACAAAATATAAATACAAAAAACTAGAGAGAAAAAACAGAATAGCAGCTATGTATGGCAAGGGAAGCATAGGTAGATTGAGAGATGATGAGTTTTGTTTGTTTGGTTGGTTGGTAGGCTTTTGTTTATTATTATTATTATTACTACTACTACTATTGTAATAATTAAAATGCTCTAAAAATGATTGAAGCAATGAATGCACAGCTATGTGATTATACTGAATACCATTTATTGCATGCTTTTATGAATTTATGCTTTATTAAAATGTATCAATAAAATTGATTTAAAAAAGAGAAATGCTCGATTTTCCTATGCCTCAATATATGGGTAATTACTTTTTCTTTTATCGTTCACTTACATTCGTTTTCATGATATTTTAAGGAAATTTTAAATTTGTAGACAATTAGGTCATTCATTTTAACATAGATATAAATACATAAAATTTTTAAGTATTACTTTGGACTCTGTAGAATTCTTGATAGAACTAGATTAAATCTAAAATTTCTTAAAAGATACAGACAATTTAATCAGCACAATTAAATTCTGGGGTATTATGATGGTTAAATTCCTTTCACTTGTTAGCAGTATTATAATAGCCACAGTGCACAGTTTTGCATTGCACTTTCAAAAAATGCATTTTCTTGCAGATATAAATTTACCTTACAAACAAAAAAAAATAGAAATTATATGAAAAACTAAAAAAAAAGAGAGAGAGAGAGCTTTTCAGCTGCTAAATCTTACTTCCTTGTGATAAATGTTTTAGTACAAAGATGGGTAAATACAAGGTGCTGCATTGTCTTGATTGTATATATAAATTTAGGCATAAAGCAAAGAACGTGGATAAAAACAAAGTATATAGATAATTACACAATTACTCTGAAGACTTGCCCTTCCCTAAGAACTTCACAAGTGCCCTGGCCACTTCTTTGTTGTGGAGACTGTAGATAAGTGGATTCAGCGTAGGTGTGAGGATGGTGTAGAAGATAGACACCATCTTTTCCTGGGATGGGGAATGATGAGAAGCGGGTTGCATGAATATAAATATGGCTGCTCTATAGTACATCCCCACTAACATAAGGTAGGAAGAACAGGTGGCAAAAGCCTTGCAGCGACCGTCTCTAGATCCCATGAGAATGACAGTTTGGATGACACGAACATAGGAAGCAAAATAACTCTTACAGGGAAGAGAAGCATAATTACACAGCAGATAAATATCATTCTTTCAAATTTCCAGGTGTTAGTGCATGAGAGAGTGAGAAGGGCAGGGACATCACAGAGGAAGTGGGGTATTACCCGGGATCCACAATATGTGAAGGACAATGCAACCACAACTTCAATTATACCATCAAGAGAGACAAGAATCCAGGAAGAAACAGCCATGAGAACACAGATATTATGGTTCATGAGAATTGGGTATCTTAATGGGTGGCAAATGGCAACAAAGCGGGCATAAGCCATGACAGCCAAGAGAAAACATTCACTCCAAGCAGTGACACATAGAGGAATATCTGGGTTCCACAACCTTCTAGAGAGATGGATTTCCTACCAGACAAGTAGTTAAAGGCCATCTTGGGTACTGTGGTGCAGATGAGCATGAGGTCCATGAGGGACAATTGGCTGAGAAGAAAGTACATGGGGGTGTGGAGCTGGATGTCCAGGTAGATGAGGAGAACCATAGCAGTGTTTCCCATGAAGGCCACAATGAAGATGCCCAGCACCAGAGAGAAGAGGAAGGTGTGGATGGGGCTGTGATTGAAGATTCCCAGCAGGATGAAGCCAGACCTTAAGTTCTGATTCTCCCGTGTCATGTTGGATATGTTCACTGAGGAGAATACAATAAGAAATGTGCAGGATTTTGTCATGGAAAGATCAAGGATTTTCTGCCTAGATAACAACACCTAAAATTTTTTCTAAGCGTGAGAAAATTGATTCTTTGGGCATGGATTTTCTCATTTCTTGAAAAGGGATAATAGTGCTTATTTTTACTTCAATGTGATTTTTAAATGTATGTTTCAATGTGGGAACATAACTCAAGAGGTATATAATCTCACATGAGTCACAAGTCAACTCAAATATGTAGTGTGTTTCACCCCTTCACAATTACTCTAAGAGTCGTATGAAGACTCATGAATTGATGGTAAGTTAATAACATCTGTCCACTATATCCTTCCACTTAGCTCAATATATTTGTAACACTAATAAAAATTCTGTTTGTCAAAATGTAGAGGGAAATAATTATTAGTGGTAATGATATTTTTTTTAAGAAGGATTGGTCAAATACCAGGAAAACAGATGAAATTGATAAAATAGTTGTCAGATGTCTATTAAGTGTGTGAAATTGTACAAGTTAACTTCATTGGTTCATATTTTCCACATCTGTAGATGTGAATATTTAAAATATCTATATTATACAGGGTTAGGAAGACTAATTTAGATGAAAATTATCAATTATTTATATTATTGTCTGGAATAGAGGTAACATTCTTGTATTTTTTATATAAAATGTAAGAACATTTCTAAATAAAGAAATGTTATTGGGGGGAAAAGACACTATCCCTACTTAATCTCTAGACTTTTCTAGATCATATAAATGATTCTATTTCATTTCCTGTAGCAAGATGACTTTAAGAGTATGTCTTTAGTGAATTGGTAATATATTTTTAACTTTTTCATTGTAGTACTATATATATAAATATATAAAGCATAGAATTTTCTATTTTATGGTCTTTAAGTATACAATTCAGTGACATTAATTAAGTGCACAATATTTTGCTATTATCACCACCATCTGTTACCAAAACATTTTCATCATTCAAAACTGAAACTCTCTACCCATTAAACAATAACTCCCCATACACTTGTCCCTAATCTACGATAAGCTCTATTATAATTTCTGTTTCTGAAAATTTGTTTACTCTATATATTTCATAACATTTCTCCTTTTGTGTCTGGCTTACTTCACTTAGCATAATGTTTCAAGGTTAATCTATGTTGTAGCGTATATCAGAAATCCATTCTTATGTATGGCTGAATATTATACCATTATGTGTTACACCACACTTCACACTTTGTTTAAAATCGTCAATGAGTTCATGAAAAGATGCTGAACATCATCAGCCATTAGGAAAATGCAAATCAGAACTGCAACAAGATACCTATTCACATCCACTAGGAAGGTTATTATTTGAAAAAATGGAAAGTGTTGGTGAGGGTGTGGAGAAATTGGAACTCTTCTGAATTGTTGGTGCAAATGTAAAATGATATAGCCACAATGGAAAATAGTTTGGCAGTTCCTCAAAAAGTTAATCATAAAATTAGCATATAACCTGGCAATACCACTGTTAGGATTTTGCTCCAGATATTAAAAACAGGGACTGAGACACATATTGTACCACAATGTGCATGATTCACAATAGCCAACAGAGAGAATTGCTAACATCTTTTTAATTATCCATTTTCACTATAATTTCTTCTACTTCTCCTGCCTCCTGCTCCTGTCCAAAGCACTAGGCATAAGTTCCTTTATTTCTCTTTGCAGGGGCTTATTCTCCATGCAGATGTAGCTTTGCAAGAAGTGTGGCTTGTGCTTTGGTTATAGACTTTGGAAAAGGAAGAATTCAGCCTAAAGTACTGAAGTTCTACTTTTAATTTGATCACATTCACATTTAAAACAAAATATTTTTGAACATTGTTTTGGCTATTTTTTATTAATCTCTCTATAAAATGCTATGAAGTTATATAATTCCATTTAAAATGGCCCACAATATTAGAGTTAAAATCAATGAACAATGTGGACAAAAACATAAATCATTTTTAGGAAATAATACTGAAATAAATTAAAGGGAGTGAAAAATATTTGTATTGCACATTTATCTCCCTCTTATTTTAATACTTAAGGAAGTAAAACATGTATATATATATCACCAAAGTGTGTGAATGCCCCAGTCCTAAATTTACCATGGGATAAAATTTATTAATGTCTAAACTTAGATAACTACCACCCAGATGAAAGTACAGAACATTTCCTGGAGTTTCACTAATGGATCTTCACAGGACATTATCCACAGAGATAACCTATTGTCTGACATCTACCTCAAAGAATTATGTTTTACAAGTTTTTAAATTTCACATAAATTATAGAGTATGTTCACTTCTGTGTCCAAAGAAATAGAAACCATTACATCCCTAATCTTATCCACTATTCCTGTTACCTTGCTGGTTCGGCTCTGGCCACACTAGCCTCCTTGTTTTTGGAGCACACCTGGGTAGCTTTAGCCTCAAGGGATTTGTACTGGCTGTTCCTTCTGATCATCCTCCAGTCATTCCTTAGAGCAAGTCCTTCACTGTCTTCATACCTTTACCCAATGCTTCTTGCTCCTTAAACCTTCGTGTTAATGGACATTGTCCTTAAACATGCTCCCACCACCCTCTCTACCCCACTTCCCCATTTTTTTCCTTTAGCAATTATTCCCATCTAACACTCTACTAATTTATGTTTTATTTTTGTCTGTTGTTTTGTTTTGTTTGTCAGCTTCTCTTCATTTAGTTCCTTGAAGGCAGAGATTATAAATTAGTATTCAATGATACTTGTTAAATCAAAACATGTTTATTACACTTAGTTCTTGTGTTGGTTTGTTTGTTTTTCTCTTTTTTGGTTCAAATGCATTCCTTTCTGCTCTAGCTCACTCCTACAGAGTTGAATGCTGATTAGAAGCTTTGTGCAATTCTGCAAGGCCCTGCAATTGACAGACTAAATTTTATGCTGTGATGGTGGGAATAAATTTTCAATCTGCTTGTGCCAAGTGCCTAAAGGACAAAGTCATTCTTCGGGTTGCCCACCTTATGCTAGAAGCCTTTACACTCGCCAGGCAGTCTGATCAATTTAATTCTAAAGATTCTATGGGTATTTTTGTAGTTAGTAAATATCTCTTTTCTCATTGCTTTGCTTGTGGAGGTGGAGGAGGGAAAGAAGGTGGGCTTCTTTAATCTTAACCTACTGTACTTAATCTACCTCTACAAGAATTGTTCATTCTTCTCCTTCCTCCCTGGAAGATTTAAAAGCAATCTTAGTTCATATGTGGGAAGATTTGTTCCACGCTCCATCACAGGCCTTAATTCTTTCATCTACTCTCTCTCATTCTAATATTTGTTGACATCCCCAATCTACTGAATAGTTATTCATCCCATAACTACTTTTTAAAAAATATTTTTATTCATGTATATCATTCATACATGAACATACATAAGCAAGAAGTGTATAGTAAAAATTGTGAACTTACAAAATAAAGATGCATAACATCATAGAGGGGTCCCATAAATCACCCTTCCACCAAAACCTTGCATTGCTGTGAAATATTTGTTACAAACTATACAAGAGCAATATCAAAATATCACTACTAACTATAGTCCATATCTTACATTTGGTGTATTTTCCCCCAACTCACTCTATTATTTTTAATATATTTTTATTACAGAATTTGTGAACTTACAAATCAATCATGCACATGTGTTGAATTCCCATATAATGCCCTTCACAAACACACTACACTGTGGTGAAATATTTGTTACAGATTATGAGATAATATCATTAGACTATTACCACCAATCATGGTTCATAGCATACATTTGGCACTTTTTTCATCCCCCTCCCCCATTATCAACACAGTACATCTTTGGTTTTGATGCAAGATTATTACAGTATTGCTGTTAACCACAGTCCATAGGTCACACCAATTGAATTTTTCCCATGCTTCTGCACATACATAACTACTTTTTTAATTCATTCTTTTCTGCATACTCAATGATCTTAAGCCAGAAACCCTCCCATAAGTTTTTAAACCTAACTCTATAATACTACGTACTTATTGCAGGTTAAATACTTTGATATTTTGAAAGTCTCTCCTGCTACCCTGTGAAAAAAATTGTTGATGTACTTTGCTTCTTCCACCATTTTGTCCTCCCACAATTTAGTGTGTTCAATATTCATTCAGCATTTCTGTAAATATACAACTCGTGTTTTAAGCCTGGGGTTCACTACATCCTAAACCCCTAATAGTTATCTTAGAAATGCTCCTCACTCTACAGAGCTTATCTAGAAAATAAACCCCTATTGTTTGGATAATTATAAAACATGATACTAATTTTTTCATGTATTTTGCTTTTTTGGCACTCTTCCTTAATATAATCGCTAATTAGAACTACCTGTGATTTTTCATGCTTGCTGATTGAAATTTATTTCCCAGCAGGAAATTACCAAGCCACTTGACACAGTACAATTACAGTGGCTTTCATTAGTAATATGCATCTATTATTCCAAATTCATTCATATCGTTATATTTTTTGAATTCTCTCACTTCCTATGCTTTGAAATATAATCATAACCTAAAATATATGGACAATTCAAAGTACATCAAGTAAGCTCCTAACAATTTGATTTTTTTTTCCTTCTGTAAATCAACATTTTAGAATACTGTGATGAATTCTTGAATTATACCGGCACATCAGGCTCATGGTTTCTTTCAAATTAACTTTAATTATGTAACCAGTTTACACATTAAGAGATGAGGAGTGCTAAGGAAGCTATGCCACCTGGAGGAAATCCGTATGTCAGTTTTTTCTTTGATATATATTTAATTGCATTTCTCCCTACCTTCCTGTTTCATGAAGGATATAAACTCCTGTTGATTCTCAATCCTAAGCAGGCCTACTCAAGTACCTGGATCATGTGTGGAAATGAAATGTTTCTTACATACTACAGTTCATCCTATGTCCAAATCACCAAATTGAATTTCTTTGGAGTAGCTTTTAATAGAGAAACTCCTTAAGGGAATGCAGTAATCATTTAGCCATATGTTCTCTGAATCTCCATTGCTAGGTTTTGACTCTATACGTAGGCTGTGTTTCCCATCCGAGTTTTTGCTCATGGCTGCATTTCACAATGTTTATTGTGTTAACAATAAACTCCAGCATATTTTAATTTCTGCTTCTTAGCACTGTGTCCACATAAGTATAATTATGTCTTCATTTTAGAGCACATCAAGATGCTCTTGAAGAACAGAAACATGGACTAGAAATGGTCAAGCCTAGCTGGTCTCTATCACCATCAGTTAGTGGGATTTTGATCAATTCAAGATGACACACAATTTTGAACTATTAGTTCTCTAAAGAAAAAATGCAATCATTAATCTGCATTAGGAGGAGCAAGTACAGCCTATATAACCCCTCTCCTTTTCCCCTAGATTCCTTATTGCTTCCAGTTTGTCATGCATAGGTTACAGCTATATTATATAATGTATAAAGGTACATTATATTAACTTATATTACCTCGGTTTTTGGTGAAGCCAACCCCACAAAGTCTAATTCCTTTTACTGTGATAGTGGAAACAAGAGTGAACAACATAATGTTTATGGTTATCAAGACACTTCTTTCAGAACAGTGTCAATTCAGGCACATATAAGCAATACCTTAGTGAAAGTTATATGACATCAAGGAACATGCATTTAGTTACAGATATAATAGTATGGGGACCTGATAAAGAATTCAGAACTATGCACTTAAAATAATACACATTAATTCACTGCTCTCGAAATATGAAATAATTTCTTCACAAACTTCTCCATAGTATAAATTCTCAACAACTCCCTCATGCAACAGAATTAAGAGCATTTATTTCCCCCCCAAAATCTAAAAACAAAACAAAAACATTATGCAACTCTACCTAAACACTTAATCACTGTTTTTCTACCTATACTTACAGCCAAAAAGGAATGTTACAAAGATATTTTGAAAAAAGGGAAATTGGAGCAAGTGAGGTGAGAAGAAGAGAAGGAAGTTATATTGACTAAGTAAAGATAGTATTTGAAATTGGTTTGTTGAAAGATAGGGAATATTGAAGGATGAACGTTGGAATTTGGAAGAAATAAAGTAATAAATTATAATGGAGGACAAATGAGGCAAGTGGAAGTTTAATATTGCTTTAAACTATGCCTTATATTCACTTAGTATATCCAAAGATACTATTTCATTTAATATTCCATAAACCCTGTGATAAACAAAGGAAAAGCATTACTTTAAATTTATTTATAATATGAAAGGATGAGTTGTAGAGTCACATGATAAGCTACCTCCTTATTTGGATGGCTTCAAACCATTAAAATTTCTAATATATAGGTTTTGAATAAAACGTGATTACTTCTGATTGAAATGTCAACAGACTTAGCAAAGACTATCCCACAGTCTTACCTTCTAAATATTCCCAAGAACACCTGACACTATTACTGTGTCACTTGAAATCATTTAAATTTCTAGAGAACACCTATACCCTACAATTTTGCTAAGTCATCTGTGATTTAATTTTGCAATCCTGCCAAGAAATTCTGTCCCTTGTCTTTAATTACAGCAGTATATGCTCTCATCTACTTTTTCTCTCAAGGATCTCATGTACAGTTAGTTTCTATCTTTAAAATATTAACATTATTGATATTTAAGATGAAATATAAATTTCTGTCAATATTTTGATTAATAACAAAGTTCCTAAATTTTCTCTTCCATTTTTATAATCCCATTTCTACACTTTTTATCTTAAATAATTTCAAATAATTTCTCCATTAACTCCATAAATTTAACTGTGAAATATTTAAATTCAGCATTTTAAAATAAAATGAATAAAATTCCTCATTTATTTTTGGCCTTGGTTCCTTCTAAATAAAACTCTGATGAAATTCATCAACTATTTTCAAACTGGTGAATCAATATTCTCATTCTGGTAGTTGTTTAGATTTTGGCACTTGAGATTTCAGTACTATTGCTGATTAATTTTCTTTTAAAACCTGCTATTTATGATTTCTCTTTTCTGGTTCTACTACTACCTGTCTCATCATTCATCCTCAAATATGATATATTGGATTAGTTGTCTTTCCGTGGCATTCAATGTTTTCCCCAAGAATTCAGAATTGTCCTTCTTCTCCTTCTAATTGGTATATACTTATGATCACTAAGTTTGTATCTCTTTACCCAATATTTTTTCCTGATATCAGACACTACCAAATTCCTGCCATTGATATTTACTTCAACATTACATCCTCATCAAATACTTTCTGTGCCTAATTTTGAATCCGTTATCTCTCAATGAGACTACTGCTCCTTTAATATCAATATCCAGCTGGTAAGTTACTCTACATCTTGTTTTTTATGCTCACCCTGTCAGTGTCATCTAGGAATATTGTTCTAAAGGGAAATGCCTGCATCATAAAAATATTTGAAATTTTGCAAGTATGCATGCAGGAATGCTGGTACTATTTTACACTTCCACTAGCTATATAAACAGTTGTTTTTTTCATCACATTTTCAAAAAGCTTTTAACAATACTTGATAGATTTTTCAACTTTTGTGGACCTATTTTGTGAGAAATGATTTCTCAATTTATATTAATATTCTTTTTCATATTGATTTTGGGAATTGTCAAATACTTATTGAGTATTCAAATTTCATCTTCAATGAATTGCATTTTTAATAAATCATTATTAATTTGTGTGTGTGTGTGTGGAAGCAAAGTTCCCTCTTCTTTATTCCACTTTTTAGAGCAGGTATGCAGATATCTATGATCATTGCCTGTCCTGCATTGTATGTTGTGTGTGTGTGTTTAGGGCAGGTAATTTTCTCTTTAATTTGCAGGTCTTCATATAATAAAAATGACACTTCAAAAGCTCTACAGAAAGAACTGTACCTGAGAAGCTTAACCTGCCTCTAGAACCGATTATATTGTTACATACAAACCTCTAGCCTTATGAGCCTGATGTCATTATAGTATGAGTTTTTTGTGTCAGGAGGGGTGAAAAGAGAGATGTTGAAGGAGGCATGAGTGTATTCTGCACGTGGGTAAGTTGAGTCCAGAAGATGGACTGTGCACTTCTATTTTGTTTTCCTAGTAATATTTATTTTTTAATATTCCAGACCCCATATAAGCATTCTGACTTCTCATAGGCTGCCATGTTGTAAGGAAGCAAAAACTATCCACATAGACTAATTAGAGAGAAATATGCCCAGACAGTTTTCAACTGCTTCAGAACCCCCATGTTTCAGTGCCAGGCACCATCTGATCACATGGAAACCCTGAATTGGGACCTCACAGCTGACATCTCCCTGAGTTCCTGACTCACAGAAACTGTGAGAGATAAAATTATTGTAAGATGCTATATATTGGGGTAATTATTGTATAGCAGTGCATAATTGGAAAAGAATGTTTAATCTTAGAAAATGACACCCATTGATATCACACACATGATGTTCTTTTTGTATATGTTTATTTTACTGTGCCTTGTTACATTTTATTTGATAATATTTTGATTAGTATTTTTTAATTTTTATTAACAACTGAGTCATGGCAAATATTTCCAGAAATGTTCTTTTGTTGTTTGGTACCAATATTTTTGCCAGCCTCAAAAATTCACCTGGATGCTATTGCTTCCTTTGATATCAATCAAAATACTTTGAATACCCATAAAATATTTATTTATGCATTTATATAGAATCAGTTTGGTCTTTTTTATAGATTGCAATGATTGAAAAACTAATTTATGCTATATTAAATGAACTTTTCATCTTTGTTTTTAGTTAGTGTTGGAAAACAAAATATTCTAAGATTTCAAAACATAGTGAATGTATCACAATATTCTTTTCTGAAATAAAGTCTCTTTTTATCATCTTTTATATCCTCTTTTCCTACTTGACATATATTTAGTCACATTTCATTGTTTAATGACACTGTTATAGGTTTGTGTTGGCTGAGAACAATTACTGGGGATTGTTGAGATTGTCTAATGAATCTTGTTGTTTTTTTTTCATTAAATTCATCACTTACCAAAATTATTTCTTTTCTCTTGATGAATTAATCCCAAGTATAAAAAGGATAGAAGCACCGAAATTATTGTGTTTCAGATCCACTATGAGAATAGAATCAGGTCTGTGTTTTACAACATCTGTCTCTCATTTGAGAGGTTATTTTATTTATAGCATAAATTATTACCTTGGATTAATAGATTGGGATTGTTCGGTGTCTGCAGGACCATTTGAGGTTCAACAATTCATTAAACATACTCACAGAATTCAGAAAAAATAATTCATACTCACAGTTATGTTTCATTACAGTGAAAGATTATATATTAAAATCAGTAAAGTAAAATTGCATAGGGCAGAGTTCAGGAAAGACTAGGTGCAAATTTCTAGTTGTCTTCTTCCCATGAATTCATGCAGACAGGACCTATGTCTCCCAGCAAAAATTTGTAACAATATCCAAAGACTATTGCCAATCAGAAAAGCAAACCTATGCCTTGTTGTCCATAGCACTTATTGGGGATAGTTCACAAATTAATGGAGTATATTGTTGCTGACCTTAATTAATGAGTCTCTAAGTGCCACAGGCTAAACTGATACAGCATGACCCACAGCACTCACCATGCATTACATTGTTAGCATCAACTATCTGGTGTGGCCGAAAGCTCAAGGTATACAAAGACACTTTTACCAGCCACAATATTCTAAATTTTTAGATTATCTCTCAGTAGCTAGTTAAGGACAAGTTCTTTCTTTATAATATATGGATTTGAAATATCCAAGACTGTTGAGTTAACACTTTGCTTCACAATGGGTAAATCATTCAAAATCTTAACTTGGATATGAAGTTTTCCAAACTCCCTAAAATCCAGAGCATACCAAGTCCATAAATTTCACTGATGCTCAATGTCTTGACCTTTGAGAATTCATGTGTGTGTGTGTCTGTTTGTGTTGCTGGAAAGCTAGCTAGATATAAATAATTTATAGAATGAAACCTGTAAGTTTCATCTTCTACAACAGGAAATTAGAACAATATTGAATTTATGTTTCATTCTTCATCTACCCAATTAAGTCTTACTGTCTCCTGTGGGGTATCGTGTATGCACTAGAGATGACTGTTCTACTTAATTGCTGCTGTATGGGTAAATGAGAATATGTGTGTACATTAGAGAACTGTGCTAGACACAGGGTAAAAATCTTGGACATTGATTTCTAAATCTCCATGTTCTTTCAATGGAACTCCAGTAAAATGTGAGCAGACATAAAGCACTCGTTTGCAATTTTCTATGATCTCTTCCTCTGTGTGGCAGACACTGTACTAAGTAAATCCATCTTCTTGTGTTCAAAATGATAAGTTTTGTAACAGTTAAATATCTAACTCCCTTTCTTTTCAAATATAGATCAGGACTTTAAAATATATATATACTTTATTTTTGTGTGTAGTGACACCCCTTGATGTCAAAATGTATATTTGGATCTCTTTTAAAACGCAGACAATCATCAGTATTTGCAAATTCCATATTTGTGAATTTGCCTATTTATTTGTAATTTCGAAGTCAATACTTATAGTGCTTTTGTGATCATTCATGGACTTGGGCTTTATGGCAAAAATTTTGAGTTAAAGTTGAATAAAGCAACTCTCTGCCTTCTTCTTTCAGCTTCTTATTGAAAACGAGTGTGGTTTTCATGATTTATTCAGTGCCATGTTTTTCATATTTAGGCACTTTTTATTATGATTTCAATCTGTAACATGGTCCTGCAGCCTAGTGCTGAAATGCTATCCAGTGTTCCTAAGCTCAAAAAGTTTGTGATGTGTCTTATGGAGAAAATATGTGTGTTAGATAAGCTTCATTCAGGCATGTGCTATAGTGTTGTTGGTTTTCAATTCAGTGTTAATGAATTGAAAATATATTTTAAATATGGTATCTTGAAACAGAAACACATAGAAATCAAGGTTTTGTATTGACTCGTTGATAGAAATGTGAACAGAGACTTGCAAAAAACAAATCTTTTAATTCTCTTGGTAATTGTTCAGTATTCACTAATTGTTCCTGGCAACTTTCTAGAATATAATTGCCACAAATAATGCAATTTGACTATATTTATTGCATTTTTACTGTTGACTTCTTTTTGCAAAATGTGTTCTTGGATCATTTAAAAATATTTACTATAAACCTGCTTAGTTGTGAGCCCAAGGATCTCTCTCCACTGTGGATGCTGAAAGCCCTCTGGAAAGTTGTGAAAATAGCTACACTGGGTTATATCCATGCTTGTGAAGGAATTCATGAAGCTGATGTGTTTAGAACTGAGATAAATAGTCTCTTGGCTCCTGTTGGGTGTTCTTCCCAACATTTTTAGTCGATGCGTAACATCACACTTCAAAGTAACTGGGTTCTTATTTTTGCAACAACCAGAAGACTCTATCAAGAACAGCCAATGTACAAAACACCCATGGTAACCCTCATTGGCAGATATTGGGGGCTACAAGTATACCTTTGTTGTATTAAACCACCAAGATATGAAGGTTACTATTTACTGCAGTATCACCTACCAAATACTGACTAATAATCTTTTTAAATACATTTTTATTAGAGAGGTTGTGAACTTACAAAACTATCATGTACATAAGAATAATTCCCATACAACACCCCTCCACCAACACACTACATTTTTTACAGATTATGAGATAATATAATCAGACTATTACCACTAACTGTAGTCTATAGTTTATATTTGGTGTATATTTTTCCAAACCCTTAACACAGTATATCTTCTGCATTAATGCAAGAATATTACAGTACTGCTGTTAACTATATTCCATAGGTTACATTAATTGTATTTCCCATGATTCTCCACATTCTTACCACCTTGTAATAGTGATGTACATTTTTTCTAGTTCATAGAAGGACATTCTTGTTTTTGTACTATTAACCACAATCTCATCCATCCCTGGGTTCATTATGTTATTCAGTCCCTAGATTACTGTCTTGCTTTCTTTCAATTGGCATTTACATCCCTAGACTACCCTTTTCAACCGCAATCCCATTTAAAAATCAGCTGCATGACTTCTACTCACTATAATGTGTTACCATTATATCCATTTCCATTTCCACCACTTTTACAGTCAAGTTCATTAAAACTTCCACATACGTTAAGCATCAGGGCCCCTTCTCAGTCCTCTTCCTATCTCTTAATAACCTGTACTGTAGATTTTAACTATATGCATTTATTCTCCAAATTTAATTCATATGCTTGAGACCATGCAATATTTATCCTTTATATCTGGCTTATTTCACTTAGCATAATGTCTTCAAGGTTCATCCATGTTATCATATGTGTCCCAGTTTCATTTCTTCTTAGAGCAGCATATTATTCCATTGAATGTATATACCAAATTTTGTTTATCCATTCATCAGTTGATGGACACTTGTGTTTCCATTCGTTGGTGATTGTGAATAATGCCACTATGAACATTGATGTTCAAATGTCTGTCTGTGTTACAGGTTTTATTTCTTCTGGATATATTCCTAGTAGAGGAATTGTTGGATTATATGGAAAATTTTTATTTAGCTTCCTGAGGAACCACTAAACTGTCTTCCACAGAGACTGCACCATTTTACATTCCCACCAACAGTAAAGCAGTGTTCCTATTTCTCCACATCCTCTAGAACACTTATTCTTTTCTGTTTTTTAAAATAATGGCCATTTTAGGTGGTGTAAGATAATATCTCATTGTCATTTTGATTTGCATTTCCCTAAGAGCTAGTGATATTGAACATTATTTCATTTGCTTTTTGGCCATTTGTATTTCCTCTTTGGAGAAATGTCTATTTAAGTTTTGCCCATTTTTTACTGGAATTTAAATAGGAATAGGAGGAAACCTCCTCAACATGATAAAAGGTGAGTATGAAAAAACCACAGCTAACATCACACTCAGTGGTGAAATGCTCCCGCTAAGATATAGAACAAGACAGGAATGCTCACTGTCACTGCTTTTATTTAACATTGTTTTGTAAGTAATAGCTTGATCTTTTAGGCAAGAAAAAGAAATAAAAGGCATCCAAATTAGAAAGGAAGAAGTAAAAATTTAAATATTTGCAAATGACATGGCACTATATGTAGAAAGTCCCCAAAATCTACAACAAAGCTTCTAGAGCTCATAAACGAGTTCAGTAAAGTGGCAGGACATAAGATCAACACACAAAAATTAGTAGCATTTCAGTACACTAATAATGAGTAATCTGAGGAGGAAATCAAGACAGAAATTCAATTTACAATAGTAACTAAAGAATCAAATATCTATGAATAAACCTAATTAAAAAATGTAAAAGATTTAGAACACCATACAACATTACTAAAGGAAATCAAAGAAGATCGAAATAAATGGAAAACTATTCCATGTTCATGAACTGGGGGACTAAATATCATTATGATGTCTGTACCTCCGAAAATGATTATAGATCTAATGTAATTCCAATAAAAATTACAACAGCATTTTTTACTGAATTGGAAAAACCAATTATACAAATTATTTGGAAAGAAAAGGGGTCCCAAATAGACAAAAAACCTATTGAAAATGAAAAATGAAATTTGAGGAATCACACTACCTGACTTTAAAGCACACACAAAGCTAAAGTGATCAAAACACGGCATGGTTTTGATAGTGGTTAAAACTGCATGGTATTGTCACAAGGATAGATATACTAATTAATGGAACAGAAATGAGGGTTCTGATACTGATTCTCAAATATACAATATGATATTCAACAAATCCACCAAGCCCACATAACGTGGACAGAATGGCTTCTTCAAAAAATGATCCTGGGAGAACTGGATATTTATATGCAAAAGAATAAAAGATGATTGCCATCTCATGCCCTATACAAAAATTAAATCAAGATGGATCAAAGACCCACATAGAAGAGAAAGGACCATAAAAATCCTAGAAGATAATGTAGGGAATAATCAATGTGAAATTGTTTCACAAACTTTACACCCAAAGCATGAGCAATGAAAGATAAAATAGATGAATGGGCCACCTCAAAATTAATAACTTTTGTGCTTCAAAGAAGTTTGTCAAGAAAGTGAAAAGGCTGCCTATTCAATGGGAGAAAATAATTGGGAAATTAGGAAACACTTATCTGATAAGGGTCTAATATCCATCATATGTAAAAAACTCTACATCTCAAAAATAAAAAGTCAAACAACCCGTTTAAAAATAGCCCAGAGATTTGAATAGACAATTTTCCAAAGAGGAAATGTAAATGGCTAAAAAGCACATGAAAACATGCTCTGCTTCAGTAGCTTTTAAGGAAATGAAAATAAAAACTTCAATGAGATATTATCTTACACCTATTAGACTGGTGGATATTAAACAATAGAACTGCAAGGGTTGGAGAGGAAGTGGAGGAAAGGGAATCCTCATCCACTGCTGATGGAAATGTAGGATGGTGCAGCCATTGTGGAGGACAGTTTGTCAGTTCCTCAGGAAGCTAATTATAGAATTACCATATGATCCAGCAGTCCGACTGCTGGGTATATACCCCAAAGAATTGAAAGCAAGGACATGAACAGATATATATACACCAATGTTCATAGTGGAATTATTCACTATTACCAAAAGTTGGAAGCAATCCAAGTGTCCATCAACAGAAGAATGGATAAACAAAATGTGGTATAAACATCCAATGAAATATTATTCAGCTGTAAGAAGGAATGAAGTATTGACACACAGGATAACAGAGATGAATCTTGAAGTCCTTATGTTGAGTAAATAAGCCATGCACCAAAAGACAAATATTGCATGGCCTCACAAGTATGACCTGTGCATATTGAGCAGACTCACAGAACTGGTATATGGAAGATAGGTTATCCAGAGAGAGAAGAAAATAGAGTGCTGTGAGCCAATGCTCAATATGGTCAAAACCCATGATAAAGTGGAAAGGTGTGGTTTGATAGTGGATGGCTTTGGTGGTGGTGCAGGGATGTGAGTGGGTTTGAAGGTGCTGGAATGTGAGGGTGAGCAGGGTGGCAGGGTTAGGTTGGGCTTTTCAAAGAACTGGGGGAAAGACTAGAGGAAGGAACAGGTAAACTCTGGGGATTTTTATGTCTGTGGTTGAAACTACAATGGTGAGAATGTTCTTTCAGCAAAGATGGCAAGGTGGATTCATTGGTGCAGGGTTTGGTGGTGGAAGGATATATAGGAAAGGGTGCACCTGGGGCATAATTTTATATGATATGAATATGTTCATCTTGTCATAGGGTGTCATACCAGTGGGTAGACAACCACACTATAAACAAGAAAATATTAAACTCCCATATTGAAGAATCTTGCTATATACTCAAATTGAGGGGCAAGAATCTCTCAAGAACATAGACAATGCCTAGTAAAAGAAAGCAGACCAGTGTGTTAAGCCCTCAATATTAATGCATGTAACTATGAATCTTATTCTTCAAAAATCGAAACTTAGTGATTCTAAAGGTGCTGATGGGGGGGGGGGATAATAAGTAGAATATTGGCCATTTGGGGGGCATTGCAATTATTCTGCATGACCCTGAATTGATGGATACAGGGCATTATACATTTTGTCACATCCTATAAAAGTTGCCAAAGGTAAACCATAATGTAACCCATTGACCATAGCTAGTAGAAATGCTTTGATATATGTTCATCAATTGTGACAAATACACCATACTCATGTAGGATGTTATTGGTAGGGGAGGATATGGGGTGGAAGGCTATGTGGTATATGGGAATTCCCTATATTTTCTATGTGACTTTTCTGTAACCTAAAGCTTCTTGGAAAATAAAGTGAAAAATATATATACTGGGTGAACATACAGAAGAAATTATAAATATACATAAAAGATAATAGATCTTACAGAGATGAAAGGCACAATGCAAAAAAGTATTTATTTATTTATTTATTTGCTTGTTTATTTTATTACTATTATTTTTGTTTGTTTTGGGAGAGCTTTTGGGTTTCAGAATGGTTGCAGCTGTGATAGAGGAGGATTACTGTAGTGGGGTGTTGGTAGTTGGGGGATATATGGGGAGGGGTGCATGGGTCAAAGCTTTATGGAATATGAATGTGTTCTTGTGGTCCTGGGGTGGTGTCTTCTTAGGTGGAAACTCACATAATAATCAATGGAATATTAAATTCCCATCCTGGAGAGTCTTGCTACATTCTCTAATACAATGGCAACATTTTTTAGAGTACTTGGACAGTGCCATTCAAAATAAGACAGCCCAATATGCCAGGCCCTTGATATTGTTGCTTGTACTTATGAAACTTGTTCTTGTCAATTTGAAGCTTAGCCTAGTAGTTTATATTGCCTAAGAGTTACCTCCTGAAAGCCTCCTTGTTGCTCACAGTTGACCTCTCTCTAAGCCAAACTGAGCATATAAACTCACAACCTTCCCCCACAGGCATAAGTCATGACTGCCTGGGATGACCCTCCCTGGCACCATGGGATTATTACCAAGTGCCAATTAGTGATGCATTTGGGAGAAAAAAACCTAGATGTAAAGAGGGAAATAATAAACACAAATGAGTTTTAATGGTTCAGAGATTTCAAAATGAGTTGTGGGAGTCTCTCCAGTGTTGATGGTTATG
>JAQZBX010011586.1:0-36760 GCA_029593785.1 Cabassous unicinctus | reverse complement strand
CTGCTATTGTGAATTATAATTAACATTTTCAGTAGCATATTTCCCTTCAATGAAGTGGAGACATGCATCTAATTGACATACTGGATTAAAACATGGGGTGGTGAGAAAGGAATTTGATAATGAAGACATACAGTCACATTTTCACGCACCATTTTATCATTTTTCTCCTTTCACAAGATCTTGATAAGTATGCATATTTTGGAGGACAAGAATAACAGATACAGATAAAATGTGCCTTTTATTGCAATTCACTGTTGCTTCTCTAGGCTCCAAGTAGAACAGAACAGAAAAAATGACTTTATTGAACCATGTTTAAACCTTGCTTAATTGCTACTAAATGTTACATTGAATAATCACAAAGAAAAATTATCATGAAAACAGCATAACATCAATGTACATTCATCCATTTCACCCTCTTTATGGAAGTGGTTGAATTCATAGTTTCATCTTATTACCTTAAGGCTGCTAAGGGTTATATTTTTATTTTTCGTTTCATTTTTACTTTTTAAAAAAATCATTTTTTTGTCTATTTTTAGTGCACAGGAGTGCTAAGTATTATTGCAGGGAAATCCAGTTGTGGTGGTTTGGAGCTAGGTAACCCAGGGGAAAAAAATGTTCTTACACTTAATCCATTCCTGTGGGTGTGAACCCTTGTAAATAGGAACGTTGATGAGGTACTTCAGATAAGGTGTGGCCCAGGATGGGCCTTAATTCTATTATTGAAAGACTTATAGGGAAAGGTATAGAGAAAGAAAGAAGGCATAGAGGGAGCAGCCAAAAGCTGAACACCAGTAAAACCTGTAAGAGAAGGGAAAGGCCAGGAGAAGCTGCCATATGCATGGCTACGTGAGAGAGAAGCCCAGGGCCAAGGTTCTCCAGCAGCCAGTCCCAGAACACCAATCTTCTTGCCTTGATTTTGGACTTCTCCTAGCTGAAAAACCATGAGCCAGTAAATTCCCATTGTTTTAAGTTAACCTATTGCATAGTATTTGCTATAGCAACAAAGTAACAAAAATATCAGTTTATCTCAGTGGATTCTTGGCAGAAAGACATTAATTTTCTCATTTGCTTAATCTCAGTGTCTATAGAAAACACAAGTTTATCAGAATGTACTGATTTTGCAACTTGTATGGGTAGCATTTTCCTTGTTATAAATCATAAATATCTTTCTCAGGTCCTATAATTCTGTGGAACCTCATATTAATTGTTTTTGTTTTCTTAATATTTTAGAAGTGGTTTAAGAAAAGTGTTATTTTGATAACTTCAATTACTCTAACTTATAAAACACTGAACATCATCTGATATACCTTAGCCATCTACAACTACACTTAATCCTCAAGCAAGCTTAACCTCATGCATTTGAAGCATTTGGAGGCACTGTTAAGTGGTTAAATTAGCTCCCATCTGTGTATCATTGAGAGCGAAGCCTAGATGCTTTCAGGTATGATCTACCCAAATCACTAGTTTTCTCCTTTAGAGCTCTGACATCATGAAAGTTAAATCCCATCATACCTCAAAGGAAGAATTGAGAAATTTTGATCCCAAGAAGATAGCATTTATACCATAGGGACTTCATAATCTTGTCAACTAGAATTGGCAAGGACTTGGAAAGTATGTATGTTAATGAATGGATTTTAAGCATGTCAGATCAAGAATACATATTTCTGAAATTATTGATATGAGTGTGCTTACTTTTGTGTGCTGGCTTGAGCATCTGGGATGGTTCTAGGAGCTATCTTGGTTAAATGAAGTCTTCATTCGATGGTGATGCATGATCACTAATGCTAAGATACCAAAACTTTCCTGATATACATTATAGTGGGTTCCAAACATTTTATTAAGCTTATGGACCTTTTTGTAAAATAATGTACCATATTCACAAAACGAAATATATATGCTACTGAGGAAACTAATTTGAATACACATATACTCTTTAAAATGTGATATGACTATATTTGTGCTTCATTATTAATACATTAAATACCAAGACAAAATAGATTTACAACCATTGTGCCTTCAAAATAGTTATGTATATAAACAGTATTATATATTTTTTCCTTTGGTAAAATGTTGTTGAAAAGCTGTAAAGTCATCTAGGGAAAAAAGGGCATTACAAAGGAAGGGATCAGCTCTTTGGGGAAGACATCCAGGTTCTCAGTGTGTCTCATATTAGGGCCAAAAAAAATCCCAGGTACTGCTAAGAACACTGTGGCTTGTTGCTTACATTTCTAACAGAAAGATGTGACAATTTTTAGAGTTTTTTTAAATACAGTTGTTTTTATTCTCATCTATATTCATGCAGGTGCCCATCACATCAATTAATTTCTTAAGGGATCTGTGTCAGTATAGCCTCTTTTAAAATGAAGGGCAGACTGCTGCATTGCTTGTTAGGCATCTTTGTGTTTCAGAGGCAACACACTGTACATTTGTACATGTTGCTCTCACCCATTTACCATAAAACCCATGACTTTGCTGTCAGCTTTGAGAGGATCCCAGAGTATGGGAAGTCATCAACATCATTCCAAGCTATTACATGAAATTTCATAACACACAGGTCTTAAGACAAAGTATATTTAATGATGCTTAAAGTGGTTGTGGTAAATATTGCTTTTGCAAGTTCAAAAAGGAGAATTTTTTCACAAAATCTCTAGGGTTTGAGGTAAACCCATAACTTCAGCTGCTAACCAGCACCTCACAATTACTCACCCCAGTAGAAAATGAATGTTTGACAAGGAGCTACCTGTACTATGTGAAATGAACTGTTAATCATGAATTATCTGATGCTATCTTATCTACTAAGTAATAATATTGAATTGTTAAGCAGAAATCTCTTACAAAATGGAAGCATTTCATAGAGTATTAGACACAAGCCTGTTTGGAAGGCATAAGGAAGTTGCGTGAGTATAAACCTAAGCACAAAGCTGAGATCTCTTCTTTCCTAGACTTCAAGCTGTCCTGACAATGGGACATATTGGCAGGAAATCGGAGAGAAGTAATGGAGGAGCTCCTTTCTAGCTGCCTTGAATGCCATTCCCAATATTAGTTGCTTTGCCATTAAATCTCTAGCTCCAGCTAGACAAGTCTGTTTCATTTCCTCTCCACCAGGTGATTACAAACCTGAGCTTCAGTAACATGGCTCTTCCCTTTGTCCCTACTGCTTCTGCTCTACCTCTTTCCTACTATTATTTTCAGGGGTGGCTCATCATCCACTTTGGCACTTCTCAGAAATCAATGCCCTTTCTACTTAGATACTTAGAGCCATTTCTGTTTTCTTGGTTGAACACTGAATAAGCTGTAGATAAATATAATTGCAGATTACATCAGATTGCACTTAACTAAATTATATGAATATTCATAATGAGATAACAATGGTATTGCCAATAAAATGGGTTATAACAATCAATTTCTTACAGCTGGATGAATCAGAGTAACTTTTTAGGTACTATCCACCTCTGTTTTAGAGAACCAGAATGTAAACTAGAAAGTCACTCAGGAAGTCCAAAGTGATTGCTAATATGAATGAATAATTTTTAAATTTTATGTTATTATTTTGGTCTGAAAATTGTTTATGTACATATATTTATTTATCTTTTCTTCTGTCTGTCACTCCTTTTGTCTTTTGTTTCATTTTACCTATCAACCAATATAATTTATTATCCTTAGAACAGTGTCCTATTTCAGTTACTTTCATTTCAAACATTAATAAATTAGTTCTAATACATTTATTTTAAGAAAATAGATATATCTTTAGATAATATTGGTATATCCTCAAAGCATGAAAGGTTATGATTCATCATAATTCTTTTAATTGTAATAAAACCAAGGGGCTTTATATCTGGCCATGAATAAAACTAGTTTATGTGCCAGAAGTTAACCGTAGGATAAATTACACTTTCTATTTGTACATTTTTCTATTGTCATCTACACCATTTCTTCACATGATGATCTAAATTTTAGTCAAGTTTCTTCATCTCCATTTTATCTGAATCAAAAAAAGGAAAAACATAATGTAAAATATCCACATGTAATATTATCCATCATCACTGTTTAAGCTTTTCTCTTTCAGGGAAATGTAAATTCATCTAGAAGAGAATGTTGTCATGACTGCTGTCAGAAGTTTGCAGAATGTGATTTTTGGATCTGAGCAGATCACAGTTGGTGGTAGGGGAAGTTTCCATTTTATTAAGACTTTGTAATGGTAAGTTTGTGTAAAAATATGTTATATTTTACTGAAAACTGTCTATATAGTTTGAATGAAGCTAAACTGGAACAATTAAAAATATAAGAAGTCAGGTCTGAGAGGTCGGTCTAAGCATTGGAAGGTGCAATTTGATAAGCATTTTTTTCACCCATTTTCATTCGAACTCTCCTTTATTCAAAATGTCACCTTTTCAAGTTCCATTGGCATTTGGGATGAAAAGAAATCAGTTTTTCCCAAATGTGCACAAGTTTGATTATTTCTTTAAATGAATTATCATTTTACCTAAGCAACAGTAACATCTTAAATACCCTTTTTCCCTACTGACCTACATCTTTGTTCAAGATTATTAAGTGTAAAACCAGCAATTCAATTTTTATCCTTGATAACATGGTCTTATCTAATATTTGCCTTGTGGGTAGAATTTGAAAGGAAGAATTTCATTAACATTTAAGCTCAGTGAACACATAATGGAATGCAATTTTTTTGATAAATATTCTAATTTCAGTAAACATCCTATTTTATATTCTCTGTAGATTTCTATCTAGAGGAACACAAATTACTGCTTATATTACAAATTAAAAACCCAGTGGTATAAATATAGTTTTAGGCTGTCCAAATGCAACATTCTTTTTTGATATTTTCTAATGCAGCTAAATAAGTTACATGCCACACATATCTTATGGTTACTGAGAAAGACATTTAACTGTTCTGGCATTTTCTAAGACTTGTGAAGATGAAGTAATATTTTTTGAATGAGTCAAAAATTTCTAACTTATGTTCATAAATTCAGGGTCACATTCCAATTGAAACAAGCATCTAAATATTTTTGATATAACAAAAAGAGTTTATTGGCTTGAGGTAACTTTAAAATTGCTTCACCTCTAAATTATATAATAGTGCTTAGTAGAGAACCATGCATCTTCATGTCAATGATTTTAAAATTAGACACACTATATATCTTACTTATCACTAAGTTTGTAAGAGTGACCAAAAACTCTCACTTCTAATTGAATACCCTCAGGAAATCCCCCTTCATAGAAAAAATATAATTTGCTTTGTTAAAAAGAAGAAAAGGAGGAATACTAATATAGAACAATGGACGTAATTGACAATTTTTTTTAACCTGGTAGGGGAAATACCGTGATCATGAAGGTGGCTTTTCCCAGGGCGAGGTTTATCCATGGCACTCCAAATGTGCTGACCCCTGTGATGTCCTCAAATGTGGGAAACTTGACTGCCTAATTGGTGATAATAGGGGACTGTGTTCACGCTCTCCCCTTTAAAAAATAGAGAACGAAAGGGGTCAGTTAATATTTGAAAATATGTCAAATTCAATAGAAATCATTGAAATATATATTAAAAAATAAAATGATTCTAATATCTTATTAATCAAAATCCTTCCTTCTTTTTTTTTGGAATATTAATCTTCATTTTTAGAAAAATGGTATATTTGTTACAGTTGAAGAACCAATATTGAAGCCTTGCAACTAACCGAAGTCTATACTTTACTTTATGGTTTACACTTTGTGCTCTACAGTTCCATAGGGCTTGACAAAAATTTAATGTCATGTGTCCATCATTGCAGTATCATACAGAAGAATCTCCCCACCCAAATACACCCTCTGTTCCTCCCATTCATCCCTACGCTCCCTGCTGAACCCCTGGCAACCACTATCTTTATATCAATGTTACAAATTCTTCCGTTAACACAAGATAATTACTATCATCCCAAATCCTTAAAGATTGAGAAATGAACAGTCATGGTGGGGGGAGGAGTAGGTAACCATGGACCAAAGTAGATTTAATGTTATTGTAGTTATTATCTAATCCAAGGGTTCTTAACAAGGAGTCTGTGAGTTTGAACTGAAATTCAAAAAAACATTTTTCTTACAGGGACATGTTGGTGCAAACTCAACACATGCAAATACGTGAGGTATTTGTGATTGACAATTGGAAAAAAAAGGCAGAGAGAGAGAATTAAAATTTTTTAAAATTATTTCTATGATTCATTTTGTTTATATTTTGTTACTAGAGTGTTTATCTTATTTATTTAAAATGTGATTGGTATGTTCATATAAGAAATTGTTATTAACTAATGAGGTTTTTCATTATGCATGATTTTCAACTTAAGTTAAGGGTCTTGGAATGTACTGGTTGTGTAAAATGAGGTCCTACTGTATTATATTGTTATTAAGAGTTATTTTAATAACTGATTTATTTTAATGGATAAATTATATATAGGATATATTAATATATATATATATAATAGATGCATTAGAGTTCATTTCATTGCACACCAATGTAGATTTTGATCCTAATTCTGCATTTTATATTTTTTCATTTCTTCAGAAAGTTGTCTGTGCATATAACTCAAACTCTTTACAATGGCTAGCACTAGGTAAGTTTTATTTGGTTTTTACTATATTCTTTATATTTTTATGTATTACCTGAGTTATTCACAATAATTTATAACTTTATAATCAGAATATTGACCCAATTTTCCTTTTTCTAACAGACATATACATAAAAATAACCTTTGCCATTTCCATTGCTTGAGGAATCTCTTCACATATTTGAATCTATTTACTTTCTAGAATTTGTTTGGTCTATAAGCAATTTTTTAACAGCAAAAGAATTTTCATCTTTATCCATTTTATCTTTTCTTTCTATATAATTCAGTTTTGAATTTTGTTACTTTTAGCTCCTATTTTGAATTATCTTTTATAGATTATGGGATTTACAAATTTGTGGAGAAAGCTGTTCTTTTGTATAATAGAACAAAAATTTTCACTTTTATTAGATTAGAAGAGATCCTTAAATGTCCTGAATTAGATATCCTCTATCTATAATTGAACTGTACAGAGTGTTTAAAGCCACATACAGTTATGTTACCCTTCATTGCATTACAGCAGAAATTTCCTTCAAACCTGTGGACCAGTTCAAATTTAGAAGCAGGGAATCTCACCTGCTTTATGCCCAAGTACATAAGTGGGTGTTGATTCCCAAAACACCATCTTAGTGTAGTTATTGTGGTTTTCAGTTCTAACATATTACGTTTTATGCTTAGAGAGAATCAACAATTAATCTACACTCACATACCTTCCAAGAGTCAGAGCTGATATTTTAGTATGGATTGTTTTGTGTGTCCGCCTGTGGTACCACCTCTTTCAGGTGAAATATCAGAGGATAGTTATGTAACTATTTCTAAAACAATTCTGTTTCTATATTACAGAAGTTCATTATCTATTACTCAAATATCTATGATGAATTCATATTATGGAAAGAGAAAGACATAGATGAGCAATCCTTTTCAGAGAAGAAATTTCAATTTATAGCTGCTTCTCATGTTTAATTCAAGAAAATAACCAGATGATCCTAAACTTTTATGTAAGATTTCATTAGGAAAAAAATGCCACTAAGAAATCTTAATTAAGCTATAGAAACCCTCTCATGACAACCAGCATATAGACAAACCAAATGAACGAGTCTTTTACAATGTCTAGCTTTGGAAGAATTTCCCTATAGCTAAAGTATTCTACCATTTGTATCCTATAGGCAAGCTGTGCTCTCTCACCTGAGATCTACCATGACACATTTCTTCCATGACTTTTATAGGGGAAAAATATGCTGGGTCTTGCCTCAGATTTACTGAAGATTCTGATTTAGTTACATGAATATGACTCAGGATTCTAAATATTAACAAGAGGACCAGTACTTCTGATAATTAGGAAATTTGGTGAAGCACTATGTTAATGTAAGACAAGAAAGGAAAAGAAAAGAATTTGTATTAAACATTTGGCACTTTGAAAATTATAGCTCATGTATCCCTCATAAAAACACTAGAAGGTAGATATCTCCATTTTGAAATTTGTGAAACCAAATTTTAGAATGATTAACTATCTTGCTTTTGGTCACACTCTGAATAAGTAAGAGGTGTTTTTGCCTATAAAGTTCCCATTTTACTGAGTTCATAGTTTTATGCTTCAGGAATTAATTTCAACACCTGTTAATCACTATTTTAATTTCACAACACTAGCCATGATAGGAACCAAAATTTCTACCTAAAGTCACACCAACCTGGGGAGAATGCTTCACTTTAGGTAATTTCTTCAGGGACACCAGTTTAAATCAAATTGGAATATACCATTTCAAATTCACAATCTATTAATGCTAAATTTTATATTGTAGGACACATCTGTGCTGGTTAAGCTAATGTGTCAACTTGGCTAGGTAATTGTGCCCAGTTGTTTGGTCAAGCAAGCACTGGGCTAATTGTAATACAAGGACATTTATGGGCTTTAGTATTCAGAGAGTTTACTGCAAAGATGACTTATTACATCTACATCAACCAGGTAGATTACTGTCAACAATGAGTGACTCTTTATCCAATCAGTTGAATGCCTTAAAAAGGGAAGTGATTTCAGCATTCAGAGAGACTTTCCCAGCTCATCTTTGGACAGCCAACATCTCCTAGAAACTCATCAAGGACCTTCATTGGAATTTCATTGGAGCCCCTGGTTTGCAGCCTGTCTGTAGAACCTGGACTTGTGCATCCCCATGGTCACATGAGAGATAAAATCTCATACTGTTTACAGATATTTCCTGTTGATTCTGTTACTCTAGAGAACCCTGACTAATACAGCTTGGTACCAGAAGTAGTTCTTGAGGAACAGTCTTAAATTCCTACAACATCCCTATTCAACTCTCCTATTTGGCCTGTGCAGAAAACAGATGGATTCTGGAGGATTAGAGGAAATTATCATAAACTTAACCAGGTGGTTACTCCAATTGCAGCTGTTGTCCCAGATTTGGTATCATTGTTTGAGCAAATAAACACTTCCCCTGGTACCTGGTATGCAGCTGTTGATCTGGCAAATGCTTTTTTGTCAATTGCCATTAGTAAGGACTAACAGAAACAGTTTGCTTTCAGCTGCCAAGAACAACAGTATACCTTTACTGTTCTGCCACAGGGATGTATCAACTTTCCAGCCCTGTGTCATAATATTGTCCACAGGGACCTTGATCATCTCTCCCTCCCACAAGGCATCACACTGAACCATTATATTGATGATATCATGATGATAGGACCTAGTGAGCAAGAAGTAGCAATGACTCTAGACTTATTATTAAGGCATTTGCGTGTGAGAGGATGGGAGATAAATCCAACAAAAATACAGGGTCCATCCACCTCAGTGAAATTTCTAGGTGTCCAGTGGCACGGGGAATATCAAGCTATTCCTTCTAAAGTGAAGGATAAGCTGTTGCATCTGGTCCCTTCTAGCCTAACCATTACAGTCCACCCCTTGTCAACTCGGCAACCATACACATTACCCTAAACCATACTTAGTCTCTAAGTAAAAACAATAACAGACAAGCATACATATATATTTCTGCCTAAGAATGTTCAACTCCTCTGCATACAACCGGAAATGCATTAATTCCCCACAGAACAGGGGTGCAAGTCCTTGGGTAACATTCACTCTTAAACTTGACATCTTTAAATATTATGACATGGAATTAATACAACTTTTCATGATAAGAGAAAAGGTTGGGGAAGAAAACAAAGAAATTGTTTTGTGTACACATATAATAATACTCATAATGAAACATGGAAGAAGGGTTCATGACTATTACAGTCCTCATTACTGTAACTGGTCTTGTGGTCGAAGTTCATATTTATCACTACATTCTTCCACTACCCATTCCATGTCCCCATTACCTTCAGCAAGCACTTCTGCTGGCCGTGGTTCTTTGCCTGGTGGGGTGACCCAAACTTTCATTCCCAAAGATTCTGGGCCATTAGTCCTGCTTGAATTGGTTTGTTGCAATTTTCCACTGACTTTAATCACAGGGCATGGCAGTACTAGGAGATGCCCTAGAGGATCTACTACATTCCAGGCAAACTCCTCTTTACCCTCATTATGTAGATGTAGTCCTATTTCCTCTTGATAGTCAGGATCAATTACCCCAGCCAGTACAGTAATTCCCTTCTTTGCCTGTTTATTCCCAGGTAAGAGGAGCCCAAAGTGGCCAGGTGGCAGTCTTAACTTCCAGTTCATTGGAATCATTGTTATGTTCCCTGGTGGCAGCACTCCTCCTTTTGGGACTAAAACCTGTAAACCATCAGAGCTTAAGGTTGCAGGGACAGGAAGCAAAAATTTTCCTAGTGGGTCACTAGGGATAATAGTGAGTGGTGCCACTCCCATTTCCACCCCTTAATTCCTGGACCCATGAATCTTGGCTATGGGAGAAACAGCACCATAGAGAGGATGCTGATTCAGAGCATACACAGCCTCCTGGAGAACATTGCCCCAGCCCTGCAAGGTATTGCCACCTAGTTGGCTCTGTAATTGAGTCTTTAAAAGGCCATTCCACTGTTCTATTAATCCAGCTGTTTCAGGGTGATGGGGAACATGGTGAGAACAGTGAATTCCGTGGGCATGTGCCCATTCCTGCACATCATTTGCTGTGAAATGGGTTCCTTGATCAGAAGCAATGCTGTGTGGAATGCCATGGCGGTAGATAAGACATTCGGTAAGTCCACGGATGGTAGTTTTGGAAGAAGAATTGCGTGCCAGAAATGCAAACCTATATCTGGAGTATGTGTCTATTCCAGTTAAAACAAATAGCTGCCCCTTCCATGGTGGAAGTGGCCCAATGTAGTCCACCTGCCACCAGGTAGCAGGCTGGTCACCTCGAGGAAGGGTGCCGTATCTGGGGCTGAGTGTGGGTCTCTGCTGCTGGCAGATGGGTCATTCAGCAGTGGCTGCAGCCAAGTCAGCCTTGGTGAGGGGAAGTCCATGTTGCTGAGCCCATGCATAACCTCCATCCCTACCTCCATGGCCACTTTGTTCATGAGCCCATTGGGCAAGGACAGGAGTAGCTGGGGAAAGAGGCTGAGCTGAGCATTAGCCACAGAGCGGGTCATCTTATCCACTTGATTATTAAACTCTTCCTCTGCTGAAGTCACCCTCTGGTGAGCATTCACGTGGGACACAAATATGTTCATGTTTTTTGCCCACTCAGAAAGATCTATCCACATGGCTCTTCCCCAGACCTCCGTGTCACCAATTTTCCAATCATGTTCCTTCCAAGTCCCTGACCATCCAGCCAAACCATTGGCAACAGTCCATGAATCAGTGTACAAACGCACCTCTGGCCATTTCTTCTTCCAAGCAAAATGAACAACTAGATGCACTGCTCGAAGCTCTGCCCACTGGGAGGATTTGCCCTCAACACTATCCTTCAAGGATGTCCCAGAAAAGGGCTGCAGTGCTGCAGCTATCCACTTTCACATGGTACCTGCATATCGTGCAGAACCATCTGTAAACCAGGTCTGAGTTTTCTCATCCTCAGTCAACTGATTGTAAGGGACTCCCCAAGAGGCCAAAGCTGTGGGCTGGGAAAGAGAAGGTAACATGGCAGGGGTAAGGACCATGGGCATTTGGGCTACTTCCTCATGTAACTTACTTGTGCCTTCAGTACCTGCTCGAGCCCTACCTCGTATATACCACTTCCACTTTATTATGGAGTGCTGCTATGCATGCCCAACTTTATGGTTTGGTGGGTCAGACAATACCCAGCTCATGATAGGCAACTCAGGTCTCATGGTAACTTGATGGCCCATGGTTAAGTGTTCAGTCTCTACTAAGGCCCAGTAGCTAGCCAAAAGCTGCTTCTCAAAAGGGGAGTAGTTATCTGCAGAGGATGGCAAGGCTTTGCCCCAAAATCCTAAGGGTCTGCGTTGTGATTCCCCTATAGGGGCCTGCCAAAGGCTCCAGACAGCATCTCTATTTGCCACTGAAACTTCCAGCACCATTGGATCTGCTGGATCATATGGTCCAAGTGGTAGTGCAGCTTGCAAAGCAGCCTGGACCTGTCACAGGACTTCCTCTTCTTCCAGTCCCCAATCAAAACTAGCAGCTTTTCTGGTCACTTGGTAAATGGGCCACAGTAACACACCCAAATGAGGAATGTGTTGTCTCCAAAAGCCAAAGAGGCCAACTAAGCGTTGTGCTTCTTTTTTGGTCGTAGGAGGGGCCAGGTGCAACAGCTTATCCTTTACGTTAGAAGGGACATCTCGACAGGCCCCACACCACTGGACACCTGGAAATTTCACTGAGGTGGATGGACCCTGTATTTTTGTTGGATTTATCTCCCATCCTCTCTCACGCAAATGCCTTACTAATAAATCTAGAGTCTTTGCTACTTCTTGCTCAGTAGGTCCCATCAACATGATATCATCAATATAATGGACCAGTGTAATGTCTTGTGGGAGGGAGAGAAAATCAAGGTCCCTGCGGACAATATTATAACATAGGGCTGGAGAGTTGATATACCCCTGAGGCAGGACAGTGAATGTATACTGCTGACCTTTCCAGCTGAAAGCAAACTGTTTCTGGTGGTCTTTACTAACGGCAATTGACAAAAAAGCATTTGCCAGATCAACAGCTGCATACCAGGTACCAGGGGAAGTGTTGATTTGCTCAAGCAATGATACCACATGTGGGACCGCAGCTGCAATTGGAGTCACCACCTGGTTAATTTTATGATAATCTACTGTCATTCCCCAAGATCCATCTGTTTTCTGCACAGGCCAAATAGGAGAGTTGAATGGAGATGTGGTGGGAATCACCACCCCTACATCCTTCAAATCCTTGATGGTGGCACTAATCTCTGCAATCCCTCCAGGAATCCGGTATTGCCTTTGATATACTATTTTGCTAGGCAGGGTCAGTTCTAGAGGCTTCCACTTGGCCTTTCCAACCATAATATTTCTCACTCCATGAGTCAGGGACCCAATGTGGGGATTCTGCCAGTTACTGATTATGTCTATTCCAATTATGCATTCTGGAACTGGAGAAATAACCACAGAATGGGTCCTGGGACCCACTGGACCCACTGAGATGGACCTGAGCTAAAACTCCATCAATCACCTGACCTCCATAAGCCCCTACTCTGACTGGTGGGCCACAATGAAGTTTTGGGTCTCCTGGAATTAATGTGACTTCTGAGCCAGTGTCTAATAATCCCTGAAATGTCTCATCATTTCCTTTTCCCGAATGCAGTTACTCTGGCAAAAGGCCGTAGGTCTCCCTGGGGAAAGGTGGGAGGAAGATTAACTGTATAAATTTTTGGCAGTTTAACAGGATCCTTCCCCAAGGGGACCTGGCCTTCTTCTCATTCAAGGGGCTCTGGGTCTGTAAACTGTCTCAAGTCTGGGAATTGATTAAGGGGCCATGATTCTCTGCGTTTGTAATTAGAGTTAGAATTTTGTTCACTTGACTCTTTTGCTTATACAGATCCAGAAGAAATTTAGTTCACTGCCCATGTATTTCACTTCTGGGTACCCCATGATCTATTAGCTAACGCCATAACTCCATGCGACTCAGACTATTCTGTGTGCTCTTTTGAATCTGTCTTTCATTGCGGTAGCCACGCCCACCTTGCCTTTGGCGATTAACTGCAGATACCTGACTTTTACCAGTCCGAGATCCAATCATCCCCATAATATTTAAGTATTCCAATTCAATTACAGCCCCCCCTACATTAATATCTGGACTGCAGAGAAGAGCAACCACAGAGTTCTTCAGAGAAGGTAGAGTTAGTCTTACAAATTTATTCCTCACAGTCCTGGTTAAAGGTGTGTCCTCTGGACATTCCTGGAGTGGGTGGGCAGGTCTCAAATGGTAAATCCATTCTAGCATTCCAATCTCTCTAAGCCTCTGAATCCCCTCATCTACTGTATACCACAGCAAATCAGGCATCTCAACATCAGGCATGCAGGCCATCGTTTGGTCCATGCTTCAGTCAGCCACCCAAACAAACTGTTAGAGCCCTTTGTAACCCCTCGAGCTACAGCGTTGAATCCAGAATTTCTGCTTAGTAGACCCATATCAATAAATTCAGCCTGATCCAACTTTATATTCCTTCCACCATTATCCCATACCCTTAGTATACATTCCCACACATATTCCCCTGATTTCTGTCTATATAAGTTTGAAAACTCATGCAGTTCTTTCAGAGTATACCGTACTTCCTCATGGGTCACACTTTGCATTTCATCTTTGGGGGCTTGTTGTGATTTTAACCTAGTAATGGGTCTCGAAGACAAGAGGGGTGGGGGGTGTGGGTAAGGAGAAGGATTAGAGATGTCTTGCAGGCTACTGACCTCAGGGCATTCCTTTGCATTTTCTTCTGGTGAGACAGGATTATTCTCTTCAGGCAGGGGTTGGAAGACAGATTCCTCAGGGCAGACTGGAAGTTGGGCAGTGCATGCTGGAGATTGGCTGGTACCAGCCTCGTGCCTGGGAGGAGGTCCAGACTCTCTGGGGCAAGGTGGAGGCTAGGCAGTGTATGCTGGGTTTGGCTGGTATCTGCCTTGTGGCTGGGAGGAGGTCCAGACTCTCTGGGGCAGGCAAGTGGTTGGGCAGTGCAGGCTTCCATTTGGCTTGTTCCCACCTCAGGGCTGGAAGGAAGTCCAGACTCCCTGGGGCAGGCTGGAGGCTGGATGATACAAGGTTGACAAGGTTTGGTCTCCACAGGGCAGGCCATCTCAGGTTTATCTGGTAAAGTCTCGGCAGAATTTAGGGTTCCAATTTCCTCACCAATATTATCATCTTCCCATATGTCTCTGTCCCAATCCTTGGGGTTCCACTCCTTTCCAATCAATGCCTTCACTTCAATTGCAGAAACCCTGTGAGGTTGAGATTTTAGTTTCCTCTGTAATTCTGCTACTCGTACAATGAGAGTCTGGGTTTGATTCTCAGATATCTCAAGTCTGTGGCTACAGGAGACAAGATTTTCTTTCAAGGCACATGTAGAAAATTTCATATCATCCATGCGGCATTTAAGTTTCAAATTTGAAGACTTTAGCTCATCTCTTTCTTTTGTAACTGTATCAAGAGTATCTAGGAGGAGCCAGCCAACATCATTATATTTTTTCACTCCACAAAATTCTGTTAAGGTGTTGAAAACACTCTCACTCAGATCCTTGCTTCTTATAAGCGTGGAAGTAGGGGAATCCAATGATGCTATTTTTCGTATCTGTATTGCTAGCTCATGCCATGGACTGTTAGAAACCTCATTATTGGAAAGGGAGTCATTAGTACCCCTGAGTGCAATTAGAGTAGAGAGCCAATTACAAAACTCCCAGAACCACCTCAGACATCCCATGTTTAAGACTCTGTTCCTCAAGAACCACTCCCGGTACCAAGCTGTATTAGTCAGGGTTCTCTCGGGAAACAGAATCAACAGGAGATATCTGTCAATAATATGAGATTTTAAAAGAGTCTCTCATGCAACCGTGGGGATGCACAAATCCAGGCTCCACAGGCAGGCTGCAAACCAGTGGCTCCGATGAAAGTCCGATAAAGGGTCGTTGATGAGTTTCTGGGAGAAGTTGCCTGTCCAATGACGAGCTGGGAAATTCTCTCTGAATGCTGAAATCACTTCCCTTTTTAAGTCATTCAACTGATTGGATAAAAGCGCCACCCATTGATGATGTAATCTCCCTGATTGATGCAGATGTAATCAGCCATCCACGCAGTAAACTCACTGGTGATTGAAGTCCATAAATGCTCTTGTATTACAATTAGCCCAGTGCTTGATGGAACAAACACCTGGACACCATTACCTGGCCGAGTTGACACATTAGCCTAACCATTACAATGTCATAATATATAAAGATGCCAAGTTTAAGAGTGAATATAACCCAAGGATTGGCACCCTATTTTGAAGGGAATTAATGTGTTTCTGGTTATATGCAGGAGAGTTTAACATTGTTAGGCAGAAATATATATATATAATATATATATATATATGCATGTCTGTTATTGTTTTTACTTAGAGACTAAATATGGTTTAAGGTAATGTGTATAGTTGCCGAGTTGACAAGGGTAGGACTGAGATGGTTAGGCTAATGTGTCAACTCGGCCAGGTAATTGTGCCCAGTAGTTTGGTCAAGCAAGCACTGGGCTAATTGTAATACAAGGACATTTACGGGCTTTAGTCATCATGAGTTTACTGCATAGATGGCTGATTACATCTACATCAACCAGGTAGATTACTGTCAGCAATGAGTACACTTTATCCAATCAGTTGAATGCCTTAAAAGGGGAACAGCATTCAGAGAGACTTTCCCAGCTTGTCTTTGGACAGCCAACGTCTCCTGGAAACTCATCAAGGATCTTCAATGGACTTTCATCAGAGCCCCTGGTTTGCAGCCTGCCTGTAGAACCTGGACTTGTGCATTCCCACAGTCACATGAGAGACTTTTATAAAACTTCATACTATTTACAGGTATCTCCTGTTTACTCTGTTACTCTAGAGAATCCTGACTAATACAATATCTATGGGAAATTTCACTTACATGTGCGACCAAGGGTCAGTGCTATGAAATATGTCATCATCAGATAAGAGTGGTGTGTTTAAACCTTGGAAAAATAATAAATCAGATTCTAATGGCCTCATAGCTGAATCATGGAAGATTTGAAAGCTGAGCAAACTTTGGGCATGAAAGAACATAAAATTACTTATAAAACAAACAAAAAAGGGCTATTAAATTAGATTAAAATAGCATATTAGAAACTAACACTCTTACAATATCAACTATGTATGAATCAAACTTTAAAAGAATTTAAGAATGTCAGGTGGACTTAGACATGAAGAATAGTGGTTATCATTAAGATTAAAAACAAACACCTAAATTGTACCTAGGGATCATGAATTTGGTAGGAGGAGGCCTTTAGAGATTTTGTAACAATATCATATTTTGACCAAGCATGCCATTGGCTTTCTTTCAAAATCATGACATGGTACAGAGATTTAGGCAAAGTGCTAAAGTATTTTTATTTATGTATTTAACACTTTATTATAAATAGATGGAGCAGGAAGTTATAAGGATATAGTCAGAAAAACAATTCCATATAGCTATTTCCAATAGGTGTTACAATTAAGATATTTGGATTATACAAATACAAAGGGGACAGCTGGAGAGAAGACCTCAAATAAATGTATTGAGGTGATGTAATACCAAAAAATTAAATGAAGAATAAATGGAATAAATGTTATTAAGAAAGGTATATAGCAGAAATAGAATAGTCAGCAAACCAAAGCCAAAATGATGAGAACAGGGAAAATTATAAAAACGAATATAAAACTAATAGTAAAATAAAAAACCCAACATAAAACTCAGTGGAACGGATATCAGTATGAACACCTGAAAAGTTTGGCAGAAATCTGAGAAATGATCAACTTATTTTGGGATCTATTTTTTTTTCAGTTATCATTTTGTATGTTTTTCGCATTGGGGTTCTTTATCTGATTGCAGAAGTTTTTTTATGTTTGCATAAAAACAAGAAATCCAAAGTACTTAATTGTGTTAACATTTTTAGTTTGCAAGTAATAGCTGAATATCTTCAAAACAAAGCTCTATACTAAGAATGATCAATACTGAATTATTTTATAGTACAGAGTTCTATCTTTTTGAAAATATTTTTATCCCTTTTTCTTGAAGTAGTTTTATTGGTTCTAGATTTCTATATTGACAGTTATTTTTTAAGAGCATATTAAAGATACTATTCTTCTATATATCAGCTCCTATTTTTCCTGTTGAGAATTAAGTGATTTCTCTAAAAAAATTCCCCTGATGCAAACAATCTTTTTCTCTAGCTGCCAGGTCCTATTCATAGCATATTATTCCCCCAATGATTTTGTGAGTTTACTGTGAGCTACTCATTTCCACTTGAACTTATCTATGGAAATTCTTTAAGATCTGGTTTGACTTGAACTTCTCCAGAGAGAATATACATTTGCTACTGCCATTTTTCCAAATACATTATAATAAGATGCTACTGTAAATTAATTATGTATTTCGACTATTCTTTTATAACATGTGGGTTGTATAGACTAAGAACAACAAGACCATCCATGAAGACAAATTTGTGTTTACTAATATTAAGAAAATCTTTCCCCATCCATGTTGTTCCAATATTAAGACAATAAATTGTTTTTGCTCTTCTTTCTATGAGGTCACATTTTCTTCTTATTCACACTTTCCCTAAGTGTGAATTATTTTCTTCTTGGGTGGGACACAGGATTCAACTCTGCAAAATAAAGCAAGAGTTTAAGTTCACTATGATTCAGCAGTATATACAAAAGTAAAGATTTTGTTGGCATATCCTCTCCCCCCAGGAATATTGCAATCTTAGTGTGGGGTGGAGAGAAAGAGGGCAGAATCTGCATAACATAATTCTTTCTTTGTTGTCTGCTCAGTGTTAAATTTAGAAATACTATTGAAGCAGGCTTCATATAGGGATAGACAGATCTGGAATCTGGCAGTAAGTCTACGTGGACACTGATATCCCCAAGATGGCTGTTGGAAGATCTTTGCGAGATTTCCACCAAGCAGAATGAGATTCCCAAGAGATTTCTCCAGATATTCTCCCAGCATATTACAATTGGCCCCACCTGGGGGATTGATGGTTGGCGTAATCAATCAAAACAGCAAACACCTGGGACTCCTCCCATTCCATTAGCAAAGGGGTGAAATAATTAACAGTTTAAAAAGCAGTCGCAAAGGTCAAAGGTCCTTCTGCTCCTGCTCCTGACTCCTGCCACCCCCTGCTCTGCTCCCGGCAACTTCCGTGCCCTGCTTGGGGCCCTCCTGGCTTCTGCACCCTGCTCTCGCCATGTGCCCCCTGCATGAACCAACATGCAAGTAAAACCTGGGCATTTATAATTTATAATAGGAAGCTGTAGTCTATAAATCAGGCATCTCTATCACTTTCCAGCCCCTTACCCTCTACCGGGGACCAGTGATCTGTTATCTTCTCTCATTTCTCCTCTCTCTCTACCTTAATAAATTGCTGGTCTCACTCACCTGACGTGCACTGAAATTCATTTCTGCAGCATAAGTCAAGAACCTAGATTAAATCCGGAACACTATTTTTGTTAATTTAACAGGAAATTTAATTGTGTGTTTCAAGAGGGTGACCTCAAGAAAGAATTCTTTTGCTTTGCTAATCATTTAGAAGAATGGTTCTTAGATTACATTTCTAAAGTGTAGCAGATTGGCTGCATGGTTTCCAAGATCTTTTTCAGCTCTAAAATGTATACTACTATAAGGTAAGCTAAAAGGTAAACAGAAATAATCCTTATTTTGAATCTGATCATGTTTAATGAGTGGTGGGAAGGATGAGTTATAACACATAAATGCAAAAAGCAAAGTGATGTCTGTGAAAATCCAAAGTATTTAATGTTATTAACATTTTTAGTTTGCAAATGATATCTGAATATCTTCAATAAACAAATCTCTATAATAATAATGATCAACACTGAATTATTTTACAGGACAGTGTTTTATCTTTCTGATAATGTTTTTACCCCTTGTTCTTGAAGGAGTTTTATTGGTTATAGATTTCTATGTCTGTTTGCTTTTTTGTTTTGTTTTTTAATATTTTTTTATTTTTAAAGAAGCTTTAGATTATATAAATGTTACATAAAAAAATATAGGTGATACAGGTGATTCCATATGCACCACCCTCTCCACCTCCCACACATTAACAACATCCTTCATTAGTGTGGTAAAATTGTTATAATTGATAAACACAAATTGAAACATTTCTACTAACCATGGACTATAGTTTACACTCTGTCCACACAATTTTGTAGGTTATGACAAAATATATAATGGCCTGTATCCATCATTGAAATGTCATGCAGGACAATCCCAATGTCCCAAAAATGTCCCCATGTTACTTCTATTCTTCCCTCTCCCTCTCCTTAGAACCTCTGGTGTCCACTGCCTCTATATCAGTGATAAAAGTTCTTCCATTGCTAGAATAATAATAAGTCTACTTTCGTCCTTTGTTCATTTCCCAATCTCAAGGATTTGGGGATGGTGATACCCACTTTGTTTCCAGTTGAGAGGGGGCTTAGATTCCATGAGGCAGATGGATGGAACTATCTTGCTTGCAGTTGCGGACTCACTCTGTTCCTTGGGATGGGTGTTGTCCATCATCATCTCCTTCTTCATTGTCCTGAGTGAGTCCAAGGAACTAGAGAGTAGGTTTTGCAACTTTAAGGAGATTCAGGGCTCAACTGGCACATGAAAGATTTAAGTCTGTAGGACGTATATTTAACAAGCATAGTGATAATTATAGGTTCAAATAAAAGGGGCAGAGGAGCCATGTGTAGGGAAACTAGAAATGACTCTAACTCTGTTACTCTGGGGAGCATAAATCCCAAAGTAAGGCCATTGACAGGGTGTTGAATTCTTGAGCTTGTCTGCCTGGCTTATTGTGTCTGGATGTCTTTAGAGCCATTAGGAGCCCTGCTATTTAAGACACTGTTTACTGTGGCAGTCAATGAGATCCTGCTGAGATATGCAAAAGCAAAACCTCTGGAATGACTTCCTGACTCACTTTGAAATCTCTTAGCCATAAAAACTCAATTGTATTTAACATACCCCACTTTTGGTCAAGGCCTTTTTCTAGATGTATTGCTAGTTGACACTTGGTAATAATGGGAGGCTCATCCCTGGGAGTCATGCCCCATGCTGGGGGTGGGGGGCAAGGCCACATTTGAGCAAAAAGGAGGCTTTCAGGAGGTAACTTTTAGGCAATATATAATACTAGGCTAAGTTTCAATTTCACAAGTAAAGGTTCATAAGCACAATCAGCAATATCAAGGGCCTGGTGTAATGGTCTGTCCTTCACTAGGCATTGCCCTTGTGCTCTGGGGATTCTTGCTGTTCTATTAGAAAATGTAGCAGGACTCCCCAGGATGGGCATTCTATATTCTTTCACTTATTGTGTGGGTTTCCACCCACCGAGACAATGCCCATGAACGCTTGAACATATCCATATGCCTCAAAGGCATGCCCCAGGTGAACACCTCCCCATTCACCTTCCCATCAGCAACACCCTATACCAGTGATCCTTTCCTGCCACAGCTGTGACCCTTCTGGGATCCAAAACCTCTCCAAAAATGAAGCCAAACAAACAAACAAACAAAGAAACCCAAAATCAAATAAAATTAATAAGAAAACGAAATAATAATGGTTTTAAAACATAACAAATAAAATACAAAATTAATTTTTTTAAAAAAATTTGAATGTAAGTACAGTGACATTTTCTTCCATATAGTCTCCCAGTGTCTTACTTTTTTCATTTTATCTTCAAAGAAGCTTTAGGTTACAGAAAAGTTATATAGAGAATATAGGGGATTCAAACATACCCAATGCCCTCCGCCTTTTCCACTCTCCCCTATTAATAAAATTTTACATGCAGATGGTACATTTGTTACAATTGATGTACAAATATTGAAGCACTGCTACTGCCCATGGCAAATGGTTTATATTATGGTTTACATTTTGGATCATACATTTTTATAAGTTTTGACAAAATTTAAAATGGCCTGTATCCATTATTGCAAGATCATGCATAACAATTCTAATGTCCTAAAAATGTCCTATGTTCCATCTATTCTGTTCTTCCCTGTGCCTCCCCTCTGGACCAAAGGTAACCACTAAGTTTCAATTTTAACAATAAGATTCAGAGTTACTTGCAATAATATTGAGGGCTTGACATATTGGTCTGTCTTCTTTTATTAGGCACTGCCAATGGACTCGAGGGATTCTTGTCCCTTTAATTGAGAACATAGCAGGACTCTCCAGGATGGGAATTTAATATTTTCTTGTTTTTTGTGTGGGTCTCTGCCCACTGAGATAACACACTATGACAAGATGAACACTTATATATTCCACAGAAGCCTGCCCCAGGTGCACCCTATCCTGTATACCCTCCCACACCCTACAACCCCCACCAGTAACGCTCTCCTGCCATATTTGCCAAAAGAACATTCCCAACATTGTAGAATTAACCACAGACCTGCAAATCCCCAGAGTTCACCTGCTCCTTCCCTTGACCCTCCCCTCAGTTCCAAGGATAGTCCAACCCAACCTACCATTCCCACACACCCCCCACAGACCAGGACCACTGAATCCAATCACATCACTGCACCACTGTGATGCCCATTCACTGCCCAACCACACCCTTCTACCTTATCATATTTTGCACATATGGGCATTGGCTCACCACTCTCTACTCACTTGCTGTCTCATATAAACCTAGCTTCCAGACTCTAGCTCTGTGAGTCTTCTCAATTTGCTTAATTCATATCAGGGAGGTCATGTAATATTTGTTCTTCAGTGCCTGGCTTACTTCATTCAACATAAAGTCTTCAAATTTCATCCATGTTATCCTGTGTGTTAATACTGCATTCCTTCTTACAGCTGAGTAATATTCCATTGTATGTATATACCACAATTTTCTTATCTGTGCATCTGTTGATGGACATTTAGGTTGCTTCCAACTTTTGGCAATAGTGAATAATGCTGCTATGAACATTGGCTTGTATATATCTATTTGTGTCCCTGCTTTCAATTCTTCTGGGTATATATCTAGCAGTGGGATTGCTAGATCATGTGGCAGTTCTATAGTTAGTTTTCTGAGGAACCGCTGAAATGTCCTCCACACGGCTGCACCATTTTACATTCCCATCAGCAGTGGATAAGTGTTCACTTTCTTCCAGATCCTCTCCAACACTGATGGTCCTCTGTTTTTTTTAACAGCCTCCAGTCTAATGGGTGTAAGATGATATCTCACTGTAATTTTGATTTGCATTTCCCTAATAGATAGTGATGTTGAGCATGTTTTCATGTGCTTTTTTAGCCATTTGTATTTTTTCTTTGGAGAAGTGTATATTTAAACCTTTTGCCCATTTTTAAAATGGTTTGTTAGTCTTTTTATTTTTGAGAGAGAAGATTTCTTTATATATGCAGATATTAGGCCCCTATTGTATAGATGGTTACCAAATATTTTCTCATAGTGAGTAGGCTGACTTTTCACTGTCTTGACAAACTCCTTTGAAGTGCAAAAGTTTTTAATTTTGAGTTCTCATTTAATTATTTTTTCTCTCATTGCTCATGCTTTGGGGGTAAAGTTTATGAAACCATATCCTACCATAAGATCTCATACATGCTTGTCTACATTATCTTCTTGGAGCTTTATGGCCTTGGCTCTTATATTTAGATCTTTGGTCCATCTTGAGTTAATTTTTGTATAGGGCGTGAGATGGTGATCCTCTCTCATTTTTGTTTTGGATATGGATATCCATTTCTCTAGGTGCCATTTGTTGAAAAGGCTAATCTATCCCAGTTGAGTGGACTTGGTGACTTTGTCAAATATCAGTTGACAATATATGTGAGGATCTATATCAGAACACTCAGTTGTGTTCCATTGGTCAGTATGTCTGTCCTTGTACCAATGCCATGGAGTTTTGACAACTGTAGCTTTGTAGTATGTTTTAAAGTCAGTTAGTGTGATTCCTCCAATTTTGTGTTTCTTTTTCAATATATCTTTGGCTATTCGGGGCCCCTTGTCCCTCAAATAAATTTCATAGTTAGCTTTTCCAATTCAGTAAAAAATGCTGTGGTAATTTTTATTGGGATTGTGTTAAATCTGTAAATCAATTTCAGTAGGACAGACATCTTAATGATGTTTAGTCTACCAATTCATGAACAGGAAATCTTCTTCCATTTATTTAGGTCTTCTTTGATTTCCTTTAACAGTGTTGTGTAGATTTCTGTGTACAAGTCTTTTACATCTTTAGTTAAGTTTATTCCTAGGTATTTGATTCTTTTAGTTGCTATTGTAAATGGAATTATTTTCTTGATTTCCTTGTCATGTTGCTCATTATTGGTGTAGAGAAATGCTACTGATTTTTGCAAGTTGATCTTATATCCTGACACTTTAGTTAACTCATTTATCACATCTCGAAGCTTTGTAGTAAATTTCTCTGTGCTTTCTATGTATAGGATCATGTTATCTGCAAATAGTGAATTTTTACTTACCGATTTGGATGATTTTTATTTCTTTTTCTTGCCTAAGTACTCAAGCAAGTACTTCTAACACAATGTTAAATAAGAGTGGTGATAGTGTGCATCCTTGTCTTGTTCCAGATCTTGGAGGGAAAGCCTTTAGCATCTCACCATTGAATATGATGTTAGTTGTGGGTTTTTCATATATACCCTTTATCAAATTGAGTAAGTTCCTTCATTCCTATTTTTTGAAATGTTTTTATAAGGAAATGGTGCTATAATTTGTCAAATGCTTTTTTCTACATGTGTCTAGATGATCATGCAATTTTATTCTTTCAATCCGTTACATTGATTGATTTTCTTATATTGAACCATCCTTGCATACCAGGGCTGAAACCTACTTGGTCAAATTCATTTGATGTTTTGTTGAATATGATAGCAAGTATTTTGTTGAGGATTTTAGTATCCAGGTTCATTAGAGAGATCGGACTATAGTTTTATTTCCTGTGGCATCTTTGTTTGGTTTTGGTATTAGGGTAATGTTGGCATCATAGAATGAGTGAGGCAGTGTTCCCTCCACTTCTATTTTATGAAGAGTTTAAGTAGGATTGGTGTTAGTTCTTTCCAGAATGATTGGTAGAATTCACCTGTGAAACCATCTGATCCTGGGCTCTACTTAGTTGGGAGGTTTTTGATGACTAATTCCATCTTGTTACTTGTGATTGGTTTGTTGCATTCATCAATTTCTTTTTTCATCAATGAAGTCTGCTTGAGTGTTTCCAGGAATTTGTCAATTTCATCTAAGTTTTCCATCTTGTTGGCATAAAATTTTCCAAAGTACCCTCTTATGATACTCTCTATTTCTGTGGGATCACCAGTGACATCATTTCCTTATTTCTTATTTTATGTATTTCCTTCTTCTCTCTTTTTTCTTTGTTAGTCTAGCTAAGGGTTTGTCATTTTATTAATCTTCTCAAAGAAACAGATTTTCATTTTGTTAACTTTTTCTAATGCTTTCTTACTTTCAATTTGATTTAGCACTGCTCTAATCTTTGCTCTTTCATTTTTTCTATTTGCTTTGGGATTAATCTCTTGTTTTTTTTCTAATTCCTCCAGGTGTGCAGTTAAATCTTTGATTTTAGCTGTTTCTTCTTTTTTAATATAAGTATTTCTGGCTATAAATGTCTCCCTCAGGACTGCTATTGCTGCATCCCATAGGTTTTGATACATTGTGTTGTCATTTTCATATGTTTCAAGGTAGTTACTGATTTCTCTTGCAGTTTCCTCCTTGACCCACTGATTGTCTAAGAGTGTGTTGTATAACTTCCATATCTTTGTGCCTAATCTGCTTCTCTGTTCCTTACAGATTTCCAGCTTCATTCTATTGTGGTCAGAGAAATTATTTTGTATAAATTCAATCTTCCTGTGTTCATTGAGTTGTTCTTTGGCCTAGCATGTAGTCTATCCTGGAGAATGATCTATGTGCACTTGGGAATAATATGTATCCCACTGTATTTGGGTGTAGTGTTCTGTATATTTCTATTAAGTCTAGATCTTCTAACGTTTTATTCAAGGTCTCTCTTTCTTTACTAATCCTCTGTTGAAATGTTCTGTCTAATGGTGATAATGGTGTATTAAAATCCCTCATTATAATTGTAGAGGCATATATTTCTTTACTTATTTTTTCCAATGTTTGTCTCATGTACTTTGAGGTGCTCTGGTTTGGTGTTTAAATGTTTATGATTGTTCTTTCTTCCTAATAGATTACCCCTTTTATTAATATATAGTATTCCTCTTTGACTCTCACAAGAGTTTTGCACTTAAAGTCTATTTTGTCTGATATTAGTATAGCTACCCCTGTACTTTTTTGGTTATTGTTTGCATGTAAAATTGTTTTGCAACCATTCACTTTCAAACTCCTTGCCTCCCTGGGTCTAATGTGAGCTTCTTGTAGACAGCATATAGATGAGTTATATTTCCTTATCCATTCTGCCAATCTATGACTCTTGTTTGGAGATTTTAACCCATTAACATTCAATGTTATTAGTGTCAAGGTATTACTTATATTAGCTATATTTTCTTTAGGTTTATATATGTCATATGTTATTTTTCTTTTCATCTTTTTAGTTATTCTTACCAATAATCTTCCTTCCTACACTCTTCTCCAACCTCTCTCTCATGTTTTTCCTTTTAACCTGCTGAAGTCCCTTTAGTATTGCTTGAAAGGCAGGTTTCTTGTTCACAAACTCACTTAATTACTGTTTATCTGTGAATATTTTAAACTCTCCCTTATTTTTGAATGCAAGTTTTCCTGGATACAGAACTCTTGACTGACATTTTTTTTTTTTCTTTTAGCACCTTAACTATGTCATACCACTGCCTTCTGCCTCCATGGTTTCAGATGAGAAATCAGCACTTAATCTTATCGAGCTTCCCTTGTATGTGATGGATCTTTTTTTCTCTTGCTGCTTTCAGTATTCTCTTTTTATCCTGAGCATTGAATAATTTGATAAGAATATGTCTTGGTGTAGACCTGTTACAATTTACTCTGTTTGTGGTGCACTGTGCTTCCTGGACATGTACATCCATGTGCCTCAAAAAAGTTGGGAAATTTTCAGCCATTATTTCCTCCAACACTCCTTATGCCCCCTTTCCCTTCTCTTCTCCCTCTGGGATGCCTATAATGCATGTTTGTGTGTTTTGTGTTGTCATTCAAATCTCTAAGTCCCTGCTGGATTTTTTCCCATCTTTTAATCTATTTGTTCTGTTATCTGTCTGATTTCAGCTGTACTGCCTTTGACTGTGATGACTGATTCTTTCCTCTGTCTGTTCAAATCTGCTGTTATGTGTTTTCACTATATTTTTGATTTCTTGCATTGTGCCATTCATCACCATCAGACTGGTTATCTTTTTACATATGCTTACAATTTCTTCAGTATGTTCTTCCAGTGTCTTTTTAATATTCTTTATCACTTCCTTCAATTCATTAAGTTGATTCGTGATATTTGTTCGGACATGTTTGATTAGTTGTTCCACATTCTGTATCTCCTCCTGTTTTTTAATTTGTTTGTTAGCTTGGGCAATGTCTTTGTGTTTCTTAGTATGCATGGTAATTTTCTTTTTTTTTTTTTAATGGTGTCTAGGCATCTTTTTAATTTGATAGGCTTTTTTGGTTGGTTAGTTTCTCTTACTACTCTAGGGTTTTATTTTTGTTGCTATTTTGTGTGTGGTAAGGTTCTTTTTAGATACTTGGTTCCTCTTATTCTATATCCTCACAGTTGTCTGTGTTCTGTTTTTCATTTGCCCTTTTGTCTCTTTGCCCTGCTCCCTCCTGGATGATGCACAGCAATTTTGTGTTCCATAGAACCCCAAAGCAGTTCCCTTGGATAAGTGTCGTTTCTCAGCTGTTTTTTGTGAGAGAGTTGAGCCCTGCCTAGCTACTTCAACACCATCTTCCCAGAAGTCTAGATTTCTATGTTGACAGTTATTTATTAAGAGCTCATTAAAAATATATAAGAATGTATAGTTGACTTTAATAAAGTATATGGACAATTTAATTACAAATAAGTAAAAATGGTGAAAAACGAGAATGAGAAATTTTGAATAAAAAACAATGGCATTAAAAATATTTTAGATCTTACAGGAAATATTAAGCCATAGAAAAGCTTGTGTGTTATGCTGAATGTTTTATAAGACCAGCTGCTATTAAAAGACAAAATAAACAAATATGTGGAAGGAGATGGAAAGTAATTTCTTAATAGAAAGATAGGCAAAACGAGACAGATGAATGAATGTTAGTGTATTATTCCAAAATACACTGTGAGCAAGTTGATGAGAATAATAATGAAAAAAAGTGAGTGACTTGTGACTACATGGATTTTGCAGTGTTTCAATCTTAATAATAATATTGCTATTTCGGAATGCTTATTTTGTGCATTAAACTATGGAACTCTTATCATCCCTATGAATAAGGGTCAAACTATGAATAATGAAAGTCAACCATAAAGAATTAAAGTAATTTGTCCATTTTTTCCTCACTGAGGAAGAGATTGAACCAATATTCTAATCTAGGCACCTGGACTTCAGAATGAGATTACAGCCTACATATAAAAAATTAATCTTCATTAAGACTATGTTTGTGTATTTTGCTTTTTGTGAAATAAATATTATATATGACACAAATTAAGACATGCAAAAAATACACAAATCTTTGTGTCAAACATTTATATAAAAAGATATTATACAATAACATTAATGAAAGTAGCCCAGATGATTCAAATTTGTTCTCTAAAATGAGATTAAAAAGATCTGTGAAATTATAAAGACTATACCTATAACACAAAATAATCTAAGGACAAGTGTCAATGTAAGCTTTTTAATAGCATCCCATTAAAGAAAATCAACTTTGGTTTATTATGTTTGGCAGTGTTGAATATTAATAAGAGTATGGACTCTAAAGGACGTTAGATAATAGCTGAAAGCTTCACTGTTTCCTTCTTGAAAAAGCATGAAAATAAATGACCAAATTTTTTTTCAGAAAGAGCTAGAGAATTTATAGTGGTCAATATATTTCAGTTTAGACATGAAGGCCAAAAATATCATATCAATTTACTAGCTAAGTATGAATAGGAATTGATTTTAAACAACGTGTCAGTTTCTTATAACATTTCTCATATTCCACATTGAGAGTAAAAATAGAAAATAATTGTGAGTGAAATTTTTGAATCTGCTATAAGGGATTCATAAAGTGATTCATGTAGAATAATGTTCTATCAAAAATATTGAAATGTTATTTTGAAAATGTCACTCTACTTGCCCTAACAAATAAATGTATTTAAATGACTTACCAATGATGATAGTTTTTATCTCTTCAAAACAAGTCCTTTACTCTTCCAATTTATCAATCATTTATATTCTTTTCTGTAAAAGCAATCAATGATGCTTTTTACCTGGGATTGTGAATATAAAAGCATGGAAGAAAGTGGTAGTTGAAATACAAATTAAGTCATTATATTACCTATTCCTTAGTAATTTTGTCACTAAATCTCACAGTATCATTCAGCAATAATCTACTATATATGACTACTTTTCTGTTACCTATAGAACCTATAATTTTTTCTTCAATTGCTTTTATAAGATAACAACTCAAAAATCATCATTTCTCTCCATGTCTCTTCTTAATTGTATTTCCATTAATTTCTGCATAATCCCAAATTTATTCATTATTTTCTCATTCCTTTTATAGAATGATACTTTGAATATCTTTTATCCTTTCTTGGAATAAGATATCAAATGAACAAATACATTGCAAAGCCCATGTTTCCTTTCAATTGAGTGATAAATTTATGTGATTGAAAATGCTCTCTTTTTCATGCACACACTTTCCAGTATCAGTTTAAAGTTCAGATAATAACATATTTGAATAAGAAGCCATAAGCTTACAGTGAATTAAAAATTAGAATCATTTAAAAATCAATAACTTATTTGGATTTTCTTAATATTTTTAATTTTCCAGTTATTAATAAGATTTAGAACTTTAACATGGGCATCATACAGAAGTGTATTTATCTAGTATTATTTCATTTGTATGCTCTATGGTAAAATGATCATGTGTCCATGAACTGAATCACATTACAGATATTCCGTATTTCACCATGTTTCCTCCCACTGGGTCTCACTTCTCCTTTACCTTTTTATTAGCTTTATCACTGTTTTTACAAAATTTATATGACAAAAAATGCATTGATATGATAAATATGAAAAAGCTAAATACATATCACTATTTTTCTATTTTATATTTCTGACTGTTCTACAATGCAGCATTTTACTTTTATTTGAAGTTGAATTACTTTTGTTATTATAAAATTCTATTTTAAATTGTGCTCATTTTTTTCATTTTATGGCAGTACATATGATCCTTGAGCTGAAGGCTAGACATAAACTTTTTTTATATACAATGTAATCAGAATACATAACATCCAGATTTGGTACAATCTGTTTCCAACCAATAATCATAAGAAAAAAAAACCTTAGAAAGAAGTCATATACTTGTGATATATTTACATGAAGTATGACATAAAATAAAACACCTAAATCTCCTGGATAAATAAAACCATTTTTAGTTCTCCATATTCAATATCACAAATTCAAGAGAAATTTTATAAACATTCAGAAATACTGTTAAAGCCAGAGGTATAGTAAAAATATTTCACTTCCTATTTTCACTCCATTTACTTGAATCAGTGATAAGGAAGGATGCCCACCAAATACATTGAGCAATAGAAAAAAATAATTTTAACAACAGTGAATCCAGTCTCCCAAAATTATTTGAGAAGGCAAGGCTCATCTTGCTATTTTAACAATCATATTCATTATGTTGTTCCTTACTGATAAAAGAATATGCTTTGCCCTCTAGCATTAAAGTCCATACAAGTAAACAGAAATAGAATACAGATTTCTGTTACTGCTGTTGGAGAAAAATATTCTGTTTGGAAACTTTATAAACTATCCCTTTTTGGAACACTTTTGAAACTTTCCATTCAGTCCAGTCATTAAATAACTCAAGGGATAATGACATGCATAATGTCTAAAAAGGTAGATAAGGATTTCACTAAGATCTTTAATTATGGCCAAACAATTGTGCTTATGAAGAGGTCAGAAAGAGAAGTTTAGGAGAAAGGTGGACTCTGGATTAGTTTTAAATCAGTGATTAACCAACTAAAACCATGCTGTTATAGAAGGTATTAAACTCTAGAACAGTACTTGTAGTATATAAAAAGCTCTCTTGGTGTCATGCTGGGACAAAAAAAAAGAAAAAAAGAGAATTTTAAATTGATAGTATTCTTAGTTTCCTCTATCTCAAATTCCTCTATGCTTGTCATGCCTCTTTATAGTTCCTAGGTGATTAGATCTTCTAACAAATTTAGCAAGAGAGTTGGAGGGACTATTAATATCAGTAAAAATAAAATAGAGTAAAGAATATTATCAATGATTATACTGTCAGAAACTAGAGTTAAAGTTAATAGTACAATGATAAAAATATGCTTTCATCAATTGTAACAAATGTACAACACCAATGCAAAGTGTTAAGAGGGTTGTATATGCGATAATACTGTATTTTATGTATGATTGTTCTGTAAACCCACAACTTCTCTAATAAAAAAGAATATTACCTGGTGTATTAGTAAGCCAAAGGCGTGCTGATGCAAAACACCAGAAATCTGTTGGCTTTTATAAAGGGTATTTATTTGGGGTAGAAGCTTACAGTTACCAGGCCATAAAGCATAAGTTACTTCCCTCACCAATGTCTGCTGCCATGTGTTGGGGCAAGATGGCTGCCGATGTCTGCCAAGAATTCAGGCTTTTTAGGGTAGGTACTCTCTTCCTGGGGCTCTGTTTCTCTCTGGGCTCAGCTGCTGTGCTCTCTCTACAAGGCCAGCTGTAGGCTATCAGGCTAATGGCTTTGTCTCTCTCCCCAGGGTTTGTGCCATGTCTAAGGAGCCATTTCTATTCCTCTGTGTTCTTCTCCTGTGTGTTCACTTCCCAGGCTCCAGCTCAAAACACCAGCATCAGAACTCCAACTCTGTCCTTTGCCATGTCTTTTATTTGTAAGTCCTCACCCACCAAGGCGTAGGGACTTAATGCCCTACTGACATGGACCAATAAAAGTCCTAATCATAATTTAATCAATTAAAAGTGATACCTCTGAAAGACCAGTTTACAAACATAATCCAATAACTATTTTTGGAATTCATAAACAATGCCAAACCGCTATACCTGGAATAAAGAAAGTAACGTTATAATGATGAATTTGTCAGTTTATCAAGAGAAAATGACAATCATAAATGTTTATGATATAGTATAGTTAGTAGATAGCTAGATAAGCATACCAATCCTATCTTTGTATGCTCTACTAACAGAAAGACAGAAGAGCAAGTAGAAATGAACAAACTCATAATACTAGTCATAAATTTCAATACTTTATCTCAATAACTGATTGGAAGAGTAAACAGAAAATCAGTAAGTATATAAAAGAATTAACACTACAAACCATCTTGACCTAATTGGCATAATACAACATTTCATCTCATAACTGCAGAATATCCATTCTTTGCAAGTGCACAAAGAGCTTTTACAGAGATAGAGCATATCAAGGCCCCAAAACAATTCTCAATAAATATGAACAGTGAAAATCATGCAAATTAGTTTCTCTGATGACCATGGAATTAAATTAGAAATAAGTAACAGAAATATATCTGGAGGCCTAGGTATTAATTAATTTATACCCCCTTACATACTTATTTAATAAATATTTTCATCCTCCAGGGCTTCTTATAGAAACTGCAAAGAGAGCAGTGAATGACATAAATATCCACCTTCTTTTGTGGAATTTGCATGTGTGAGGAGACATAAAATAATTAACAAATAACTGAAGAAGATATGAATATCTATTAATAAATATGTATAAATACATGTGTACATGGGTCTACTTATCTATCTACCATCTATCTATAATTTCCTGACAATATTTGGAAAAGTTTTACATCCATTGGTGCTTCCCTTCTCAGTGACAAAGTAAATCAAGTTGTTGTACACTATTAGGAAGAAATGGAAATTTCTGATGTCTTTTTTTGGTACTTTCCACAATATATTATAATTGTAAAAGTATGGGCTTTAAGGTGATGACTGCACACTTCTGTGATGAAAATGAGAGCCACTGAGTCTACACTTTGAATGGATTGTACAAAGCATGGGACTATACAACACAGGGAATTCAGTGGTGGAAGACAGACTGTTGTTAACAGGACAGATATGAGAACGTTCTCTCATGAACTATAACAAAATGTATATTACTAATTCAGGGTGTTAATAACCAGGTGGGTTGAGGGGAAATATACCAAGTGTAAGATATGGGCTATGGTTAGTAGGAATATTTTATTTATTTTATTAAATAAAATTTTATTGAAGTATATCATTCGTACATGAACAGACATAAACAATAAATGCATAGTAAAATTTGTGAATTTACAAACATGCATGTCATCATACAAAGCTCCCATACATCTCCCCATCACCAACATCTTGCATTGTTATGAGACATTTGTTAGAAACCATGAAAAAGCATCATCAAAATATTTATACTTTAGTAATATTTAGCCCATATCTTACATTTGATGTATTTTCCCCCAACCTACCCAATTATTAACACCCTATATAGTATTATATATTTGTTATTATTCAGGAGAAAACATTCTCATATCTGTCTTGTTAGCCACAATCCATCATCCACAACTACATTCCCTGTGTTATACAGTCGCATGCTTTGTACAATCCATTCAAAGTACACTCTCAGTGGCTTTCATTTTCATCAGAGTTGTGCTGTCATCACTTCAGTGAATTTTAGAATGTTTTCATTACTCCAAAAGGAAAAATCGCATACCTCCTTATACACCCCTAATGTTTTCTCTTAGTATTGAAAAAATATCTTCTGTCCATTGTTGCAAAATATCACAATATTACTGTTAACTATCATCCACAAGTTACATTAGTTGTAAGTTTCCCGTGAATCACCATATTCTTAGCAATTTGTAGAAGAAGAACTTTCTTATATTTTACTATTAACCACAATCTTTATCCATCACTGAAATCACTATGTTATACCCTAGATTATTCTCTAGTTTCCTTTAATTGACATTTACTTCCACATACTACCCTTTTCAGCCACAATCACATTTGTAAATCATCAGGGTTACTTATATTCAGCATGAGTACTCTCAGCTCTATTCATTTCCACAATTTTACAGTTAACCTTATTTATGATGTTATATACATTACACACCATCTCCCATCTTCAACCCACCTTCTGTTTCCTAGTAACCTATACTGTAGAGTTTACCTCTGTGAGTTTAATCATCGTATTTAGTTCATATTATTGAAACCATACAATATTTGTCCTTTTGTATCCGGCTTCTTTCATTCAACATAATATCCTCTAAGTTCATCCATGTTGTCCTATGCACCCGGGTTTCATTTCTTCTTACAGCTGAATAGTATTCCATTTTGTCTATATACCACATTTTGTTTATCCTTTCATCATATGATGGGCACTTGGATTGGTTCCATAGTTTTAGCAATTGTCAACAATGCTGCTATGAACATCAGTGTGCAAATGTCAGTTCACATCCTTGCTTTCAGTTCTTCTGAATATAGCCCTCGTAATGGGGTTCTTGGATCATACAGCAGTTCTAAATTAAGTTTCTTGAGGTACTGCCAACTGTTCTCCACAGAGGCTGCACCAATCTACATTCCCAACAACAGTGAAGGAGTATTCCTGTCTCTCCACATTCTCTCCAGCACTTGTAGTTTCCTGTTTTTTCAATAATGGCCTTCTATAAAGTGTGAAATGGCATCTCATTGTAGTTGTGATCTGCACTTTCTAGTAGCTAGTGATGTTGAGCATTTTATCATCTGCCTTTTGGCTATTTGTATTTCCTCTTTGGAGAAATGTTTACTCAAGTCTTTTGCCTATTTTTTAATCACTTGTCATTTTATTGTTGAGTTTTATGATCTCTTTATATAACATGGATATCAAACACCTATTGGTATGTGGTTTCCAAATATTTTCTCGCTTTGAGTATGCTGCCTTCTTACTTTCATGACAAAATCTTTTGAAGAACAAAAGTGCTTAATTTTGAGGAGGTCCCATTTATCTTTTTTCTTTTGTTGCTCATGCTTTGGGCATAAGGTTTAAGAAACTACTGCCCACCACAAGATCTTGGAGATGGTTTCCTAAATTTTCTTCTAGAAATTTTATGGTTGCAGCTTTTATATTTAGATCCTCGATCCATTTTGAGTTCATTTTTGTATAAGATGTGAGATGGGGTCCTCTTTCTTTCTTTTGGGTATGGATATCCAGTTCTCCCAGTACCATTTGTTGAATAGACTATTCTGACCAGCTGTGTGGACTTAACAGCTTTGTCAAAAATCACTTGACCATAGATGTGAGAATCTGTTTCTGAGTTTTTGATTTGGTTCCATTGGTCAATCTATGTTTATTCCAGTACCATGCTGTTTGTACCACTGTAGCTAAATAATATGCCTTAAAGTCAGGAAGTGAGAGTCCTCCATCTTCATTTCTCTTTTTTAAAACATTTTAGGCTATTTAGAGCTCCTTACCCTTCCAAATAAATTTGATAAATGGCTTTTCTATTTTTGCAAAAAAAAAAAAAAAAGGCTGTTGGGATTTTTATTGGGATGGCACTGAATCTGTAAATTAATTTGGATAGAATTGACATCTTAATGATATTTACTCTTCCAGTCCTTGAACACGGAATGTCCTAACATTTATTTAAGTCTTCTTTGATTTCTTTTAGGCAAGTTTTTTAGTTTTCTGAATAAAGATCTTTTATGGCCTTGGTTAACTTTATTCCTAAATATTTGATTCTTTTTACTGCCATTATAAATGGAATTTTTTTCTGATTTTCTCCTCGGATTGTTCATCAGTAGTGTACAGAAATGCTACTGATCTTTGCATGTTAATTTTGCATCCTTTGCTGAACTCATCTATTAGTTCTAGTAGCTTTGTTGTGGAATTATCAGGATTTTCTAGATATAGGATCATATCATCAGTGAATTGTGAAAGTTTTACTTCTTCCTTTCCTATTTGTGTGCCTTTTTTTTTTTATTAAGCAGTTTTATTGAGATATATTCACATACTATGTGGTCTAGCCAAAGTCTAAAAGAATTTTTTTTAAGACCTTTAAAGTAAAATTGTAAAATGAAAGAGAAAAGAGTTTGAAAGAAATTATAAATTTTAAAAGAGTGTGTAAGGCCAGATTAGTTTTAATATAAGCCATTATAAGAAATACATCATAGAGGAAGAAACATTTAAATGTTAATAATAATTCTGACATAATTGAAATCAATGAAGACATAATTCTTATTTGTATATTACAGCCCTAACTATTGGACCTAATAATCTCTATGGATGACCTAAATTACTGGTTTAGTGATTTAATTTTCATTTACGCCATAATTAGTTCTGGATAATCAAATTACTATTTGGGAATTCTTCACATCTTATTGGAATGAATTACTGCAGATAATAGTAGGCCAACTCATACTTTTATGTGGCAACAAAACTCAAAATCTTTTTCAACAGTGCTCCTGCGAAATCATTATGAACCCAGGTGGATTATTTTAATTAACGAGTAGGCATAATAAAGCTCAAAAGGAAAATGATGTACCAAAAATATATCTCTTCTGCAGTCCTTGGTCAATTAAAAACAAGTGTTTATTTTGTATGAAGAAACTTACACAATACTGATCATCACACCACTCTTTCGATAGGCATCAGAGCAATCAACCAAATGGGGGGGGGAGGAGGGGACGGAGTGAGAAAGAGAAGGAAAATGGACAAAAATGTCCAGAAGGACATTGCAGATCAGGTAAAAGGTCATTAGAGACTTCAATGCTCAGAAGAATGGATTCCTGCTGTTTTTAAGTCTACCTGGAACATGGCTAGCACGGCCCATACACTAGGTCAAAACCACTCTCAAGGAATTTCAAATAACTACAACCAGACACAGGCAGACTCAGAAGAGTGGTGAATTAAACTAGTATTTAATCCTAATGAGATTACAAGAAAAAAACCCATGTTTGAAAAAGGAGCTCTTCAG
>JAQZBX010011585.1:0-42482 GCA_029593785.1 Cabassous unicinctus | reverse complement strand
AGCATTGTTCAATGTCAAGTATCTCTGTTCCTCAGAAAACATAACATCTGCTCGTTGTTAATCTTCAGGTAATTTTGCTTTGCACAGGTACAGACTCATCCACAGAGTCATAAAGTACTCCTACACGTATTTCTGGATCCCTTCTATGCACACCTCTCTTCTCTTCAATTATCTGCCCTAAAGATTTCAGTTGCTTCTACTGCCCATGACACTGATCTTTGCCTCTTCAGTTCAGCAAGACTGGCTTCTTCTGCTCTGTTCCCAGATCTCTATATCACAATAGAGAAATTGTCCCTGGAAAGAGAGCTGGGAGATTGTGAGATTCAACCTTGTGAATTTTTTCCCTCTCTCAGGAATCACCGTCTTGTTTTACCTATTTTCCAGTGCCTGAAAATACTTGTCTCATAATTTTGTCCAGATTTAGAGTTGCTTTTAAGTGGAGAGTGAGTCTGATAACAGTTACTCTGGCATGGTAAAAAGAAAGGGAATAGTGGTGGTGTTATCAATTCTTTCATTCATTTATTAAAAATTTATATATTATTTTAATGCCCTAAGAATTTTCTATCTCCATAAAGAATGCAACACTTCATGAGGAAGATAGTTGGGAAAACAGATATCTAAGTGTGACGTAATAATGCTATTATCACAGCAATGTGCCAAGTCCTAATAGAAGTATAAAGTGCTATAGGTCAGATGTCTGAAAGATTCAAGAATTCCTCATGGAAAAGGAACCATGATGTAACGTAATATTTGCATAGGAATTGCAATTTGAAGAAGAGGCCAGATTATGGGGAAATTGTGGCTGCTGGTGTAGACCACTCATTTGAAAAAATTGCTAGTGAAAGCAAAATTCAGCACAGGATAACATCTAGTGGAAATGGTCAGGCAAAGTGGTAGGAGACCCATGAATACTCTAGGGAAGCAAGAATAAATGTTTTAAAAAGGCAGATTTTGAACAAAAAAAAAATTTAAAAAAAGAAAAAAAAAGGCAGATTTTAGAGAGACTGAAGAGAATGGACATAGCTAAACACCTAATGTATAATGAACACTTAATGTACAATGAACATTTGTACATTCAATGGGGTGGGAGCAGATGCAATCTTTGGTCTCCTTCAACTCTGAGAGTTTATAATATTCTACGTAATCAGTGATCAGTGTCAAATAAAAATATAATAACATTAATTTCAATGGAAGTTTTTTTTTTCCATGCATATGAAAAACTAAAGAAAGAGTAAAGATTAAAGGTGTTTTTTCTGTTCAGAGCAGAAGAGTTGCATGGGCAAGAAATTATTTCTAAACTCAAGAGCACTAGCTTATTTGACATTTTGTAATGAAAATCAAGATGGGAAAATGATACCTGAATGTGAAAAATAAATTTGTGTTCAGGTAATTTTTTTCTAAGAGTACTGAATTCAGATGAAGGGATGTTGGAAGAATTGGAGTGATGGACATAAAGTAAGCATATATTAAAAGCAGACGAAAAGGAAGAATGATAGAGATAAACTATTACATTATTAGGACTGAGTGAATAAATTATGCCAGGATAAAATTCACTGAGTGGAGAAAATTGACAGTTTATAAATATAGTATTTCTATTTAATTTACCCATATAGTCAACTAGTCCTATTTTTCTCCAAACAGAAATTACATGTTACAGAGTTTCAGCAAACTTCAATTCTGGCAAAGAGTCAGGAGGATCTTTCCTTTTACCTATCAATTCAAGGGATTTGGAACTGAGAAGGGGTTGCTTAGAGAGAATGAGAGTCCTGCCTGGGGTTAATTCTTTTAAATACTCACCCTGGCCATTTGTGCATAGGCTACCAAGGAGACGCTCCATCAATTTATGTTTCTAAAATCATTAGTATCATTGTATCATGGACCTTTAGGTGAAAAATATCTTACATAACATCCAGCCAACCCATTAGTTTATCAAGTGAGAAATGTAAGATCTAGAGACTGAGTAGTTTTAGTCAAAGATACATAGCTAATTATCAGTCAAGTCAAAAGTTAATGAACATGGATACCTAGTTCAGTGATCTTTTTTATTTTATCTTGCTATCTCGTTAAGCTAGGTAAAATGAAAAACAAATAGAAAGCAAAGTTTTAATTTATACCATACATGCATTGGATTAAAAACAAGTCAGTAATCAGAAATCCTGAATTCTGGTTCTATGTTGTGCTATTTATGAATCCATGTCTTTTGTAGATATTAATGCAAATTTTAACTTCACAGTATTTAATTTCCCCCACTTTTCCATAAGTAAAATATTGATCCTAAACCCTAGGAGTGCTTTGGAAATTAATTAGTATTCACAAAACAGGTTGAGAGTGCCACATGCAAGAAAAATGTGAAATGACTCATTACTATCCTTGTTTTCCCCACATTTAATGAAGCAAAACAAATGTTTTTAGTATAAGGGCAACTGCTTAGATGTTAAATGTGTTTCAGAACCTTCTTATTTCTAGAGGGAAGGGCAACATGTCCCTATCAAGACATTTGGATAGGAGATCAATATGTAATTTTCACCAGCTTGTTGTTTGGTCCTCCAACTATTACAGAGATGAAAATATATCTGTGTATAAGCTAAAGAGGATTGATGGAATATAGCACACGGAGTATTCAAAGCAAATGTATGTGTTCAGAGTATGGTCAAGGCCGCACTAAAATTCTTTAGAATATCAGCATTGCTATCATGAAAGAACATTCAAAATTTGAAAACCAGTGATATGGGATGTATTTGAGATGCTCTAAAACAAACCCTTATGCCTGTTTCTCTTCATTTTGCCACATTTTAAATGTAAAAGAGACTTTCATATTATAGCCAACTTTCTGTAGTTGAAGTCCGAGCTTTTCCATACCTACCAAGTGTATGGACTTGGAGAAGTTATATAACTTCCCTAAGCCTTTCCTCATCTGTAAAATCAATATAATAATCCCATTTCATAAGATTGTTTTGAGGATTATATAAGACATGACATTGGGAATGCTTAGTCTCATGTTTTGCTCATATTTTTTGTGCTCAAAATGTTACTGTTAATCAGATATATAGTATATATAGAATATATGTCTATGGAATAAATACCTTTATCATAAATGAAACAAATATGCCATTTTCACACATATTGTGATTTTTTGGGGGGAGAATATTACAAGGCTTCATTTAAAGCAACATTTAAAAGACTGCAGCTTAAATGAAGATATCTGAAATATTTACCACCTCTATGGGTGGCATTGAAACTGAAGGCACAGTCTAGAGGCAACAGCATTATTTCTCTGTTCCTCAAGGTCAAATTGAATGAGGACACAAATTGTTATCACTGAGCCACCGAGCCTATTTTGTGTCTTCCATTTAAGATCAGTGATTGCATACATAATCTGGGCCAATAGAGTTCTTAGAGTCAAAAGGAGTGCAAGTAAGCACTTTGGTGGAATTTCATGGACAACTTTGCAGTGCTTCTGCAACCTTCAGTCGATTCAGGGCATGCCAGGATTAGAATCACTGAGGCACATCGGACTGAGTGGATTTTATGATGAGTACAGCTTGAATGCAGTAGTGAGAACATCAATCACTCTTCGCATAAGACTCCAATTTTCCGAAATGGAAGGTAGAAAATGAGGTTATTATGAGGATGAAGGCGACCTGCTTTTATTTTTTTCAGCAAGAGAAATTCATGCTGGATTTAAGGAAGAACTTTATTATTCTTAAATGACTGGGTGGTTGGATATTCTTTACATTGGAAGATGGACAATCTTTTTGGAGGGAGTATTTAAAACATATTTCAGTCATTTTTAAGTGGTTCAGGATCTATTTAGAAACATAGGTTAGTTGTTTTCTGCCTTTTTTCTTTATTATTTTTTTTTCTTCAATGTTTAGTTCATGATGCTATGGAATACTTTAACTCTACCCTTTGCTTGAGGTTTTATTTGAGCTCTTTAGGGTTTTTATTTATTACACTATGAAGTCATAAATGACTTTTATTTTAGCTTTTAGATTTTTGAGGATACATTCTATAATTCTCTGACAAATTTATTTAACCCTTACATAATTTTATTAAAAGAATTTTAATAGTGTTAGTACTAATAAAGCAGAATATTTCTTTCACATCCTGAACACCAAGGTTGACTATTCTCTATATAGCTACTACCTAACATTCTCTGTCTGTTTTATCTTTAGGGGTGAATAAAGACATTTACTTTAGCTACCCAAGTCGACGTCACAGCTGTGCTTCAGTAAACATCCCAGCACCATGTGTCAACAAAATGATTTCACATATTGAAGATGTGGAGTCTAAAATACAGGAGCATTTGAAACGGGTACGTGACATTTAAAATGCTAACATTTTCGTAGGTGCTATAGAGCCTGTAATGTTCTATTATTTAAAGAACCCAGGCAATTAGTTTTATTTTTTATGATAATTGGAATACTTTTTAGAATCTTTGCTAAGTTACCTAATTTACTAATCTAGACATGCTTTTGATAGTCTCACTCCAGAAGGACGAAACGACCTTATTAAGTAGATTTTTTCCTTACCTGTTTGTTCTTTATCCAGAGGCAATCATGCTAAGTAGTAATTTCCATGAACCAACTTGGCTAGTAAATTAAATAGTATTTACATCCTTTTTGGGATACTAAACTGATTAGATGATTAGATGAGTAAATTGGTATATAAAAGGACAGCTTGTCCGTTTTAATGAGTTATTTTGTTCTAAAGAAATACTCAATAGGTCTGTTGAAAGAGAATACAATGATTCTCACTTTGTCTTTTCAACCTAAGTTCACCTTTATTATTTTGAAGGGAGTTCAATCTTGAAATCCCTGTAACTTTTGATTATTTTCAATAGATTATTTAGGAATTATAAAAAAGTCTCATACCTTTTATTAAAAGTATATTTCTGAGCAACGAAAGCAGAACTAGACTGCCCATTCCAGGGGATAATTTTGGCAGAGATCTGTGCTTTTTCTCTTCCTTCACCATTATTACTATATCTGTCTCTAAGAACGTTCTGAGTTGCCACTCACAATTGTCAAAGGTGTCCTCTCCTTTGAGAAGCATCAGAGTATAGTCTTTAAGATTGCAGGCTTTAGAACTACAGTCATACCTTGGTACTTGACTGCTTTGAAACTTGTTGAATTTGGTACTCAACACATTTTGATTCGAGAATTTTGTCCCGGTATTCATCATTTGCTTGGTGCTCGACATGCAAGCTAGAACTTGTCGGTGTCGGTTGCCTTGTGACTCGCTACCATCTCCAGCCGGAACAGAGGGTCATGTGTTAGTCACATGGTAGCTCTTGCCCTATCCACATCCTGTTGCAGTCTTATCTTAGCTTCTGTGGTCATTTTATATAAATTTGCATTTTTTTTCTCATCACGGGCCCTAAGAAAATGAGCAGTGATAGCGCTGAGCAGAAAAGAAAATTATTTCGCACCACCATTGAGCAAAAAAAAAGAAATAATAGGTAAATATGAGAGCGGTATTTGCATTACTGGTCTTGCTAGGGAATACGGTCTGCCTAGAACAACGGGTCCCCACCATGATTAAGAATAAAGAGGGAAGCGGCTGTGGCTCAAGCAATTGAGCTCCTGTTTACCATATGGAGCACCTGGGTTTGATCCCGGTGAACTCCTGGTAAAAAGAGGAAAAAGGTGTCTCAGACCTGTGCGGTGAGAGGCACAAGGACCCTGCACGGCGAAGCAATGCACCAAAAAGACGATGATGCAACCAGATAGAAAAAAAAAAAAAGAATAAAAAAGCAATAGAAAAAGGCTGATGTTGCGAAAGGAGTTAAAGTAGTAACAAAGCAGCATTCCCAAACACTGGAGGAAGTTGAAAAGATGTTATTAGTTTGGGTAAATGAGAAGCAGTTAGCAGGTGACAGTGTATCGGAAGCCATGATATGTGAAAAATAAAAAATGTTGCATGCTGATCTTTTGAAAAAACCAAGTGATGAGAGTGTTGAAGCTTTTAAGGCCTGCCACAGCTGGTTTGATAATTTTTAAGAGAGGACTGGCATCCATAGTGTCTTGAGGCATGGTGAGGCAGTGAGTGCTAATAATAAAAAGGCTGCTGATGAATTTGTCAGTGAATTTTTCAATAAACCCTCAGAGGCTGAGGGTTTTATTCCCCACCACATTTTTAACTGATGTGAGTCAGAAGATTTTTGGAAAAAACTGCTGAGTAGGACCTATATCACAAAAGAGGAGACGGTATTATCAGGTCACAAACCAATGAAGGACAGGCTCACTTTATTATTGTGTGGGAATGCTAGTGGGAACTTAAAATTCAAGCCTCTACTGGTCTATCATAGTGAAAACCCATGAATTTTCAAGAAGCATAATGTCATAAAGAGCAAACTCCATGTGATGTGGAGGGCAAACAGCAAAGCTTGGGTCACGAGGCAATTTTTCACCGAGTGGATAAATGAAGTGTTTGTTCCCTTAGTGAAAAAATATTTGCTGGAGGAAGATTTGCCTCTGAAAGCTCTTCTACTTTTGGACAATGCGCCTGCCCACCTTCCAGGCTTGGAGGATGACTTACTGGAGGAGTTCAGCTTCATCACTGTAAGGTTTCTGCCCCCTGACACTACTCCTCTCATCCAGCCCATGGACCAGCAGGCCATTTCAGACTTCAAAAAGTTGTATACCAAGGTGCTTTTCCAGAGGTGCTTTGTATCCTGCACTGCCTTAACCTTATTGATAAGGCCTCCAACGAAGTCTCTTATAGGACAATGAATTTGGCATGGAGGAATTTGTGGCCAGAAGCTGTGACTGAGAGAGACTTGGGAGGGTTGAAGCTGACCCCCAGCCTGCGGGTACAGAGGATACAGTTGTGCAGGATATTGTATCTTTGAGCCAATCCATGGGCCTGGAGGTCGATGCTGCTGATGTTGAGGAATTCGTGGAGGAGCATCGTGAAGAGCTCAGCACTGAGGAGCTGCAGGAACTACAGAAGGAGCAGCAAGAGGTGGCTGAAGAGATTTCTTCAGGTGAGGAGGAGATAAGGGAGGGTGTCCCCAGTTCCTTGATAATAGAAATGTGTGCAAAATGGGCAGAAGTTCAAAACTCTATGGAGAAGTACCATCCAGACAAACCTCTGACAAGCAGAAATGTGATTTTATTGAATGACCAAACAATTTTACACTTTCGAGGAATTCTGAAAAGAAGCAGCCCTCATTGGTTAAGTTTTTAGTGAAGGTGACAAGGAGTGTGTCAGAGCCTGTGGAGCAAGTTGAAAACAGGCAGAAAAGACAAAGAACACCTGAAGTGCAAGTGCCCAATGTTCTATTGGAGGGGGACTTTCCTATAAAGCAACACTCCATGTAACCGCTCCTCCTCACCACCCTCCTCCCACCATCCCCTAGGCCATGGACTCTTCTCAGTACAGGTAAAGTGAAGTTTTAATTTTATTTAATTAAGTATTTATTAATTTTTAGGTTTATTTCTCATGTAAAGTAAAGATATACAACTCTATCTTTTTACATATTGCCTTAAAAATGTGCATTGTCTTTGGTTTGGGAACGTATTAAATTTATTTACATTATTCCTTATGGGAAAAATTTGTTTTGTACTCATTGCTTTTGGTACTTATTGAGCCTCCCAGAAACAATTAATGACAAGTACTGAGGTACGACTGTACCTTGTTTTGTGACCTGATGGAAATGGAGATAATGACATTGAGTTAGAACAATAGCCAGCATATGATATGCAGGCAATATATATTAGCTCTTCTTTTTCATGTAATATTATTTATATCATTCTGAGTTATTTTTATATTATCTATCTTATGTCTATGTTTCCCCAAATCAGAACACTCCAGAAAAACACTTTTCAGGTCACAGGACTCATGGTATCCTGTGCCTTGAAAGGTATGTTAAGTAGATAGAAAAGAATATTTATTGATATGTTATGTTGTACATCTGGTAGGTGTTTTAATTAACAATTGTGCATGTGGATAAAAGGGATGAAAACTGGTTCACAGGTGTTTTTAATAAACAATTATATGTGTCACTGCACCACTGGCATGCCCATCCACTGCCAACCACACCCTTCCACCTTATTATAGATTTTGCCCTTATGGGCATTGGTTCAATGCCCTCTAATCCCTTTCTGTCTCCTTTAAACCTATCTTCTGGACTCTAACTCTATGAGTCTGCTCAATTTGCTTATTTTATATCAGTGAGATCATGTAAAATTTGTCCTTCAGGGCTTGGCTTACTTCACTCAACATAAGGTCTTCCAAATTCATCCATGTGTGTTAATACTGCATTCCTTCTTACAGCTGAGTAAGCCCCCTCTCAATTAGAAGCAGAGTGGGCATCACCATCCCGAAATCCTCAAGATTGGGGAATGAACACTGGACTGAAGTAGACTTATTATTATTCTACTATAGACTTATTATTATTCTAGCAATGGAAGAACTCTTGTCATTCATGTAAAGGCAGTGGCCACCAGAGGTTCTGAGGGATGGGAGAGGGAAGAATAGGTATAATATGGGGACATTTTCAGGACATTGGATTTGTCCTGCATGACATTGCAGTGATGAATACAGGCCATTGTATATTTTGTCATAACTTACAAAATTGTAACAGATGTACCACACTAATGAAGGATGTTGTTAATGTGGGAAAGTGTGGGAGGGGGAGGGAGTGGGGCATATGGAATCCCTTATATTTTTTATGTAACATTTATGTAATCTAAATATTCTTTAAAAATAAAAAAAATTAAGTTCCAAAGGGAAAAAACAATTATAACAGTTACCATATATTAAAACCTAATATAATTCAAGCACTATGCTTTATTATGTTATTATGTTATTAGACTTCCCAGAATTACTGTTGAATGCTTATTATTATATCCAATTGGTAGATGGGGAAAGTAAAATTTAAAATAGTTTAGTAACTTGTTCAAGGTCACTAGAAAGACCTGGGATTCAAGCACACTTCCATTATCAAAGCCAATTTTCTTGTTCTTTCCACAATCCCACATGAGGTTCTCAGCAAATAAACTGCTAAACACTATGGATAACAGGTCCACTAAAATATTATCTTAGATAAAATAATTCACAAAATAAGTTATTTCATAACTTATCTTAAGGAATACTGATAAAAGAGCCTGACCTGTGTTAATACATTGAGTAAATTAGTAAATTCATTGAGTAAATTGCATAAACAGAAAGGCTCAAGGAGCACAAGCACCAGCTTTGGCTCCTTTAGTATTATCCCCAGATGCCTTGTGACCAGTGCCTAATAATCAGTAGGCACTCAACAAACGTGGAATGAAAGAATGGATAAGAACCTGAAGTAGAAACTTTCTTTTCTAGATACATCTGAGGCACTTATCTGTAATAAGAGCTACCGTTTACTGAACAATATGCTATTTCTAGGAATTTAATAGGCACATATTTTAATGCCAATAAATCAGATAACCTAGATGAAATAGACAAATTTTTAGAAACAAACAAACTACCTACATTGACTCATGGAGAAACAGAAGATATCAACAAACCAATTACTAGTAAAGAGATTTAATCAGTCATCAAAAACCTCCCAACAAAGAAAAGCCTAGGACCAGATGGTTTCACGGTGGAATTCTACCAAACATTCCAAGATGACTTAACTTCAATTCTGCTCAAACTCTTCCAAAAAATTGAGGAGGAGGGAACACTCTCTAACTCATTCTATGAGGCCAACATCACCTCATACCAAAGCTGGCTAAAGATACCACAAGAAAAGATAACTACAAACCAATATCTCTTATGGATATTGATGCAAGAATACACAACAAAATACTAGCAAATTGAAACCAACAGCATATTAAAAGAATTATACAACATAAGCAAATGGGATTTACCCCTGATATTCAAGGCTGGTTCAACATAAGAAAATTAATTAATATAACACACTGTATTAAGAAAATGAAGGATGAAAACCCCTACGTATCATCTCAATTGATACAGAAAAGGCATTTGGCAAAATACAGCACTCTTTCTTGATAAAAGCACTTAGGAATAGAATGAAACTTCATCAATATGATAAAGGGCACACATGAAAAGCCCACAGCTAATGTCCTACTTAATGGTGAAAGACCTAAAGCTTTCCCTCTAAGGTCAGGAACAAGACAAGGACACCCACTATTGTCACCACTGTTATTCTTTTTTTTTTTTTTAGGATGTACCAGGGATTGAACCCAGGACCTCATTCATGCAAAGCAGGCATGGTACACCTGCTCCCCACCACTGTTATTCAACAGTATCTTGGAAATTCTTGCCAGAACAATTAGGCAAGAAAAGGAAATAAAAGGCATCTGAATTGGAAAGAAAGAAGTAAAACTTTCCCTCTTTGCAGATGATATGATCCTATTGTCCTGGTTTGACTTTTGTGGACCTCAGAGAATTATGTTTTTAAACTAACCCATTCCAATGCCTTACACTGTAAATGCAGAGTAGATGGGACCTTTGATTAGATTCAGTTAAGGGAAATTGATTAGAGCATTTGATTAGATTGCTTTTGATTGAAGTATGTCAGTGAGGTGTGACACAGGTTGGGTCTCTGCCCTCTTGCTGGGTCTATAAGCTGAGAACATACAGGAAAGGAAACTCTGCCATTTTGACCTGACCATGTGAGAGAGAGGACTCAAGGATTGCTAGCAGCCAAAGCTGAGCTAAGAAGTCCTCAAGAGACTGGGCCTATAGAGCAGGTTAAGGCTGAGGAGATGAGCCACATGCCTGATTGCCCACAGCTGGGCTCGGGGAGAAAGAAGAACAGCTGAGGCTGAGAGAGGAGGCCTGGAAAGAGACAAGCCATATGTCTAATCACCCATAGCTGAGCTCCTGGATATGGTGAGCCTTGAGAGGAAGACAGAGACCTCAGTAGAGACTGGCTTCCATCTTGCCTTGCCATAGGACAGGATGCCATGATTATCAGTAGCTGACTTTGGTGAACAGTCATCTCTGATAGTGTCTTGATTTGGACATTTTCACAGACTTGGAACTGTAAGCTTTCACCCCTTATAAATTTCCCTTTATAAAAGCCAACCCATTTCTGGTATTTTGCATTGGCAGCCTTTGGCAAACTAATACACTTATGTACAGAAAATCCTGAAAAATCCCCCCAAAATCTTCCTAGAGATAATAAATGAATTAATCAAAGTGGTTGGGTACAAGATCAATACCCCAAAACCAGTAGTGTATTTATACAAAAGCAATGAACAATCAGAAGATATCTAGAAAAAAATTCCATTCACAATAGTGCCTAAAAGAATAAAATATGCAGGAATAAATCTAACCAAGAATGTAAAGGACTTCTACACAGAAAACTACAAAGCATTGCAAAAAGAAATTATAGACCTAAATAAATGGAAGGACATTTATGTTCATGAATTGGCAGACTAAATATTGTTAATATGTCAGTCCTACCCAAAGCAATTTGTAGAAGCAATGCAATCCCAGTCAAAATTCCAACAACCTTCTTTGAAGAAATGGAAAAGCTGAACAGCAAATTTATATGGAAGTGTAAGAGGCCCCAGATAGCTAAAGCCATCCTGAAAAAGAAGAATGAAGTTGGAGGGCTCACACTTCCTGATCTTAAAACTTATTTTAAAGCCACAGTAATCAAAAGAGCGTGGTACTGGCAAAAAGACAGACATACAGACCATTGAAATTCAAATGAGAGCTTAGAAATCAACCCTCACATTTAGAGCCACCTCATTTTGGACAAGTGGGCAAAGATCACTCAATTGGGGAAGAATAGTCTTTTCAAGTGGCTCTGGGAAAACGCAATCTCCATTTGCAAAAAAAAAGGACCCCCTACCTAAGATCATATACAAAAATCAACTCAAAATGGGTCAAAGACCTAAATATAAGTGCTATTGCTATCAAACTTCTAGAAGAAAATGTAAGGAAGCATCTTCAGGACCTTGTGTTATGAAATGGTTACTTAGACTTTACAAACAAAGCACAAGCAACAACAAAAAAATAGATAACTGGGACCTCATCAAAATTAAAAACTATTGCATGTCAAAGCACTTTATCATGAAAGTAAAAAGACAACCTCCACATGGGAGAAATATTTGGAAGCCACGTGATCAATAAGGGTTTAGTATCTATAATATATATAAAAAAATCCTAAGCTTAACAATAAAAAGACAAACAGCCCCAATAAAAAATGGGCAAGAGACTTGAACAGACATTTTTCCAAAGAAGATATACAAATGGCCATGGCGATAGCACTGAAAAGATGCTCAACATCTTTAGCCATCAGAGAAACGCAAACCAAAACTACAATGAGATACCATTTCACACCTATTAGAATGGCTACTATTTAAAAAATGGAAAATAACAAGTGTTAGAGAGGATGCAGAGAAATAGGAACACTCATTCATTGCTGTTGGCAATGTTAAATGGTGCGGCTACCCTGGAAAGCAGTTTTTGGTGGTTCCTCAGAAAGCTAAGGTTAGAAATACCATATGACCTGGCAATCCTACTACTTGGCATATACCCAAAAGAATTGAAAGTAGGAATTGAAAATAGATATTTGCACACTGAAGTTCAAAGCAGCATTATTCCCAATTGCCAAAATCTGGAAGCAACTGAAGAGTCCATCAGCCAATGAATGGATAAATAAAATGAGTATATACATATAATGGAATATTTTCAGCCATAAAAAGGAATGAAGTCCATGAAAAAACATGGCTGAAGCTTGAAGACATCATGTTGAGTGAAATAAGCCAGACTTAAAAGGGCAGATATTGTATGATCTCACTGATATGAAACAATTAGAATAAGCAAACTCATAGAGTCAGAATCTATAATATAGGCTAGCTGGGGACAGAATGGGTATCAAGAATAGGAAGTTGAGGCTTAAAATGTACAGGGTTCCTATTTGGAATGATGGAACTGTTTGACTAACGGATGGTGGTGAAGGTAGGATAACACTGTGAATGCAGTTAACAGCACTGAAATATATAACTGAATATAATTAAAAGGGGAAATGTTAGATTCTGTACATGGTAAGAGAATAAATTTTTAAAAATCCATCAAACTACACTACACAAACAGTAAACCCTAAGTTAAACTATATGCTTTAATTAATAGTACAATTATAAAAATGTCCTATCATCAATTGTAACAAATGTTCCACACCAATGCAAGGTGTTGGTAGTGGGGTAGTATTTGGGAATCCTGTATTTTCTGTATGATTGTTCTATAAACCCACAACTTCTCTAATAAAGGGAAAAATATAGCCAAGAGGATAGTTAAAAAATATTTCTCATACCAAAATTAATAAAATGTTTTATTATTTCTAATATGTTTATATATTGTATTTAGCTTCATAAAACATTTGAAGTTTTGGTTTTATGGCATGAGGGAAATAATTGCTCAAATTATCCCAATATCATTAATTAAGTTTGTCCATATCCATTGATTTGAAATGTAAATTTTATGATAAACCAAAGTCTCATAAATACACAAGCTTTTTTTCCCAATGTTGCTCTGTTCCAATCATTTATTGGAGTATTCTCTCCCCACTCTCACATTATTTGAAATATTTTTGCTTTGTTTTATGTTTGGATGACTGAAAGTGCAACTATTCCAATATTTTCTTTTTCGTGGCCATTTCTCTGGTCAATTTTAAAAACAAGTTGTTTATTAAATATGAATTTGATTTTTGATTGGCATTACTTTGAATTTATGGATACCTTTAGAGAATAGAAATCTTTAAATATTAAATCTTCCCCTTTCAGAACATAATGTCTCTCTCGGTTCTGTGTAAATTACTCAATATATATTTTATGAATCTCATTTTAGAAATCTCTCATATATGCTTGCTTATTGCTAAGGATTGGTAATGGATATGCAATCATTTGCTTCATTATGTTTTTTGAGTTTTGCTTGTATGAAAACAGTTTACTTAATTTACGTCTAATAGATTTTATTTGACTGTCTCAAATTGACTAGGTAAAAAATATCACATCATCTGAAAATAATATCTTAAGTATTAACACATTATTTTGTCCTGTTACATTGGCTTGGAATTTCAAAACAAAATTTAATAAATATTGGTAAGAACAGGTTCATTCTTATGCTATTATGCTCCTTTTCATGATTCTAATACTGAACAGTTAACTATTGCTTATGTGTTCTTCTATCAGATATTTTTATGAAGATAGGGAAATCTTATATTTCTGGCAATCTAAGTGTTTTTCCACCAGGAATAAGAACTTGTTCTTTATATATGCTATTGATTAATTTTATACACTGTATCTATATAAATGAGTGTTTAATTCATTTTCCTTTTTTCCTTCTTTTTCTTTTTTCTTTTTTCCTTTTATAGGGGAACTACTTGACCAGTTTTTTTAATCTACATTTCAAATGCAAGGTGTTATAACTTGAGTTGTTTAGCCTCCATTGGAAATGAGTCCTTAAATGTAAATAAATTATAATGGAGGGTATGTTTCTCACAAAAAGTAATTAATAATAGAATGACACAAAATTAAAACAAGTCTCCTCCTCTTCCATTTTTACTTTAAATAAATATAATTAAACTTCTATTTATATATTCAGTACATTAAAGAGGATTGGTTCCACTTTCTGTGGGATGAGAAAATAATTATATTTCTATGTCCTTCAGTCTTCATCACTTCGGCCTCTCAGCTTTGGTCAAAGCAGCAAGATGTTTATATTCTGATGCTTTAACAACTATATTCTCTTCTGAAAATTGGAATTAAGTCCTTTCTGCTTGGTTTAAAATTTGAATAAAAACTAAAAACCAATAAAGAGCATTTATAATAATATAAAGAGTATGGTTGGACCTGTAGGGAAGAAATGTAATCATATGGCATTGTTTCTCCATCACTTTTATGAGATTATTTTAAGAGTCAAGGTCAAATGGGCACATTCCATGATTGTTTGAAATCATAAGTTATATTTAGGCCTTGACTTTACTATTTAATTCGTTTTTGTTCCTTCCACTATTCTGATTATGTTTGAAGTAAATTTTCTTATTTTTCTTGCTCTAATTTTTTCTTCAATATTGTATACTCTTCCTTGTACTTTGTGTTTACAAGCAAAGCACTGGAGTGTTTACTGTTTGCTAGCATACTTTTTATTTGTTTTTTTTTTTTTGCAGCTGTCAGAGTCTGCGTACACTAAAGACTTTTATCCATTAAATAGAAAATATTACTAGGCTTTTTGTAGGTAGGAAGTAATATGTTCAGGCATGGCATTTGGGGGCCTCTACTTTTGCCGAAATAAGCTCACATTTGAGTTTGTAGCACCTTTGACTGTTTCACTGCTAGATGAATCTGCCTTTCTTTTCCCTCACCCACCTGTTTATGCCCGTTGTGAAATTCCACTAGTTACCTGGCTCTGTTTTGTTTCTCCCTATACCGTAACTTCCATTGTTAGGATCATTTTAGGCAGGCTCTAAATATAGTTAGAGAGATGTTCTTATGGCAGTGACTAAAAGGCCAATTCTCAGTCATGTATCCTGTATTCTGGGGAAGAAAAGCAGTAAGACTGACCCATCTCAGCCACAGGGAGCCTTCATTTATTTACTTCATCATCTGCTGATTTTCCCCACCCTGGGAATTGCTCATAAGCTCTGGAGAGAACCCTCTCCCCTAACCTGAAATGGTGTCTGATGGGAATTGAGTCATACCTTACCAAAAGGCAGGTTCCAGTCCCAACTCCTGGTCCTGTGGGTGTTAACCCTCTTATAAATAGGACCTTTGAAGATGTTATAGGTAAGATGTGTCCACACTGAGTGAGAGTGGGCTTAATCCAATATGGCTGAAGTCTTTATAAGCAAAGGAAATTGGACACATAAGGAAAAGTCTTAGGGAGCAGCTGGAAGATGGAAGTTAACAGAATTTGGAAAAGAAAGAAGATACTGCCTATATGTATTGCCATATGAAGGAAAAGCCAAGGGTCTTCAAAAATTGCCAGCCAGCCAGAAAATACTGATAAAATCCAATTTGCTCTGAGTTGTACTTTTTTTTGGGGGGGGGGGCTCTATTTTCATAACCAGTCTACTTTGCTCACTTTCTGTTTCTGAGACTTCTTCTAAAACATGTTCTGATGATTCTGTTGTGTACATATATACATATACACACACGCACATATTTTTCCAGGTATTTTAATTTTTGTAGGATTTGGAAGTGAAAAGGAAGTAATCATTTAACATCTTGAATTGGAGATCATCTATGAAACTCATGGTATTCTGATTATATAGACTTTGTGTTTTTGGTAATTATGTCACATCTTACAGCTTAAGGGACCATGAGAATATATCTATAGACCATGGTCCCTTCCAAAGATTTTATAGTTCAGAAGGTGGATAACACTAGGGAAAATTAAATATTTGTGAATGCGCATGTAATTTTGTGTTTATCACTCTTTGTTTGGTAATTAATATATTAAAATCCAATGGAATGTCATACACTTCCAACTTTGTGAAAAGTCTTTTGGATGCAAATAATATATGAACTGGCCATTATTGAAGAAGGGGCAAGATTTAGAAACACATAAATTTAGCAAGAGAACAATTAGGTGGATAATATTATAAAGGTAGAGGAATAGATAGGAAAATATATACCTGGAAAACAACAGAGAGTTTAATTTGACAGAAATATAGGAGGGTATGTGGGGTACTAATGATTTTATTAGTGAATTTGAGTGAAAGTTAAGTTTATGTACTTTACATGATATATAAAAATTGACTTTTACTGCAATCTTTTATTTTGACAGTTTGAAACTTCATTTGAAGAATGGTAAGAATATTTCATGCTTTTGTTGTTTATTTTTTGTGTTGAAATTATTGATAATCTGCTGTAGAAGAGTTTTCCTTCAAATAGAGCAGGAACTTGAAAGTAGGATTTTTCACATCAGATATTCAATTGTATTTGTTAAATATAAGAATTAGAATATCACCCAGAATGGCAGAGTAGGGATTTCTAGGGTTGTGATGCTCTGCAAAGACAAGAATGTAAGTTGGCAAAAACTATCAGAATCAACTTTTGCAGAACACTGGAGTCTAGTAAAAAACTTACAACAACCTGGGCAAAGATTAAGGAAGAAAGAGCTGCTCCATTGTGGTAAGAGAGTGCTTTGGCATTTTAAATTGCCCTCATCCCATGGATTTTTGGTGGCTGTGAATATAGCAGCCAGTACTTGTGGCACAGATTACTAGTACCAGAAGAAACAACATGAAATTTATTCTTAAAGAATTATGCTTGAGTTTTGACCTGTCTGCCAGTGCCCTGAATGATCAGCAAAATGGCTTGCCTTTGTTTTACCAGACTCACAGTAATTCCAGGGTTGGGGTGGCTTCCTGGGCAGCTTTTCTGTTGTTGTTGCTGCTATCATTTTTGCTGATGCAGCCACTTGGGGCTTATACATAACAGCTGAGACAAAGCAATAGACAGAACAAAAATGCCTTGGTAGGAGGAGATTGAGAAAAGACAAGGGGAATGGCTTTTCAAAGCTCCCATATATACCTGGAAATAGTGAAGACTGCATACATGATGAGGACTGGATGCAAGTTCAGAAAAAGCCTGTGAAGACACTAAGCTTTCACCACTGGCTGAACTTTAGGATCCAAACAGACATGAAATGAAGGCCAAGGCAGAGTTATAAAAAGCCTGACAAGCATAGAAGGGCCACAACACAGAACCAGTCTAATAAAACTGGGAGAGTAATTTGTTTTTCTTTTTCTATTTTCTGTCTTTCTTGTTCATTTCTGGATTTAGGAGGAAGTGATCTCTGGTAAAACACAGGCTGATTAGTAGGCTAATGTCACACAAATTTCAGTGGCCACACACAGAGAATACAGACTTTACAGAAATCATTTAGAAAAGTCACTATACAAATAATCAAGAACAATGTACTGCAGGGATCAACAACAAGCTCCAGGGAGAGCAGGAAATCTGATATACAGAGGTGTCACATTATAATATTCAAAATAATCCATTTTCAACAAAAAATTTTGAGCCATGCAAAGAAAAAAGTAATTATGGCTCATTCACATGAAAATGTAATTTAACAAAAAATATGAGGAAACCTAGACATTGGACTTACTAGACAAAGACTTTAAATTAACTGTCTGAAATTTATTCAAAGAACTAAAGGAAATCATAGACAAAGAAATAAAAAACACGGGATAATTATTTATTAACAATAGAGAATATAAATAAGAGGTAAAAAATATAAAAGAAGAAGCAAATAGAAATTCTGGAGCTCAAAATACAATGGATGAAAAGAAAAATTAGAGGGTTTCAACATAACACTTGAGCAGGCAGAAGATAGAATCAAAGAACTGGAAGTTAGGTCAATTGAGATTAATCAGTCTGAGGAATGGAAAGAGATAAGAATAAGGAAAAATGAACAGAACCTAAGAGATCCATGGGACACCATCATTAGTACCAATATGCCCATAATGGCAGTACTAGAGGGAGTAGAAAGAGAGAAAGAGGCAGAAAGAATATTTGAAGAAATAATCACTGAAGCTTCTCAAGTTTGATGAAGGACATGAATCTACAAATCTAAGAAATTCAACAAACTCCAGGCAGCACAAACTCAAGATCCACCCAAGACATATTATAGTCAAAATGTTGAAAGAGAGGGTCTTGAAAGCAGCAAGATAGAAGAAACTCATCATGCATATGGAATCATCAGTAAGATTAACAATTTATTTTCAGAAGCCATGGAGGCCAGAGGACAGAGGGATGGCATATTTAAAGCAGTGAAAAAAAAGGCAACCAAGAATTCTGTATCTGGCAAAATTATCCTTCAAAAATAAAGGAGAAATTAAGACTTTCACAGTAAGTAAAAACTGAGTTAGTTCATTATTAGTAGAGCTATCATACAGGAAGTGCTAAAAGGAGTCTTTCAGGCTGAAATGAAAAGAAACTTGATGGTAATTGGAAACCATAGGAATAAATAAAGAACAATTGTAAAGGTAACTTCATAGGTAAATATATAAACCAGAGTATATAAAACTAAAATATGTGAAAAATAACTGAGATAGGAATAACAAAAACTCACTAGTACCATCAATTAATCACAAAATAAGGCAGTAATACAATAATAGAACAAAAAAGATATAAGAAATATAGAAAACAAATGGCAAAATGGAAGAAGTCCTTTCTTATCATTAATTGTTTTAAATAAAAATGGACTAACCTGTACAGTTAAAAGCCTAAGAGGGGCAAAAAGGAAAAAGTGACATTACCTAACTCTGTGCTATCTACCAGAGACTCACTTTACTCCTTACAGGCAACTAATTTAAAAGTGAAAGGATAGAAGAAGATATTCTATGCAAATAGTAACCAAAGGATAGCTGGAATAGCTATACTAAATTCAGTCAAAATTTGAGATGATAACTGTTAAAAGAGAAAATTAAAAGGGGCACTCCTTCAAGAAGATAAAAGAATTATTAACATTTATGCAATTAACAGCATACCCCAAAATATGTGAAGCAAAAGCTGCCATAATTGAAGAGAGAAGTGAAAGTTTCAAGTGATATTTGGAGATGTCATTATTCCACTTTTCATAATGGAAATAAAAAGGATGTGAAAAAGGAAACAGATGATTTAACAATATAAAAAAATAGACCTAAATGGTTAGTATAGAACATTCCACCCAATAACAGCAGAATATACATTATTCTCATGTACACATGGAACATCTTCATGATAGACCAGACCACAAAATAAATTCCAATGAAATTAAACTGGCTGTAATCAAGCAAATTATCTACTCCTACCCAATGGAGTTAAATTAAATGGAAACAGAAGGAAAATTGGAAAAGAAAGAAAACTAGACAACAGATATGTGGAAATTAAACAACCCATTCTTAAACATCCAATGGATCAAATAAGAAATTACAAATGAAATTAGAAAATACTTAAAGACAAATGAAAATGATAGCACAATAAACCACAACTCAGGGGATGCAGTGAAAGCATTACTCAGAGTAAAATTCATAGCTGTAAATGTCATCATTTAAGAAGTAGAAATATCTCAAATAATTACCTAACTTTACATCTTGAGGAACAATAAAAAGGAGAGCAAGCTAAACCAAAAGCTAGAAGGAGTAAGGAAATAATAAAGATTAGAGCAGAGATAAATGAAATAGAAAATAGAAAAATATTAGAATCAGTGAAACAGAAAGTTTATTCTTTGAAAAGATCAACTAAATTGACAAGCCTTTAACTAAGCTGAACAAGAAAAAGAGAAAGACACAGATAGCTAAAATCAGAAATGAAAAGGGGTCATAACAACAGACCTTACATAACTAAAAATGATTTAAAGGAATACTGTCAACAATAGTACAATAAATCATATAACCTGGATAAAATGGACAAATTCTTAGAAACACAAAAGCTACCTAAACTGACTCAAGAAGAAATAGAAAATCTGAACAGAGCTATAGCAAGTAAAGAGATTGACTCAGTAATCAAAAACCTCCCAACAATGAAAAGCCCAGGGCAAGATGGCTTCACTGATGAATGATGAATTCTGCCAAATATTAAAAAATAATTAACACCAATCCCTAAATTCTTCCAAAAAATAGAAGAGGAGGAAAACATTACTAACTTATCCTATGAATCCATGATTACCCTGATAACAATGCTGGATAAAAACTTCACAGGAAAAGAAAACTATTGACCAATATGCTTTATGAATATATATGCAAAAATCCTCAGCAAAATGCTAGCAACATGAATCCAGTGGCATAATAAGAGAATTATATACCACAACTGAATGGTGGTTGAAAATACAAAAGTCAATCAATATAATATACTACATTAATAAAATGAAGTAAAAATCCCACTTGATCTTCTCCAAATCCAACACCCTTTCATGATGATAAAACTAAAAATAATAGGAATGGAAGGAATCTTCCTAAACATGATAAAACATATAATGAAAAATCCTTAGTGACACTATAAGGCAAAGACTGACAATTTTCCACCTAAGCTCTGTAACAAAAGAAGCATGACTACTTTTGCCAGTTCTGTTCAAAATTATACAGGAAGTGTTAGCCAGAGCAATTAGGAAAGAAGAAAACTAAATAAAAGGCATCTACACTAGAAGAGAAAAGTATAATTATCTTTATCCACCAATGACATGATATTAAATATAGAAAATTCTGAAGGATGCACGCCCCCACAAAAACTATTGGAGATAATACAATGCAATCAGGTTGCATGATACAAGATCATCATGCAAAAATCAGTTGTATTTCTATAAACTGGAAATGAACAATCCAAAAATTAGATTAAGAAAACAATTCCATTTGCAATAGCTTCAAAGAGAAAAAAAATCCTAGGAATAAATTTTACTAAAGAAGTACACTTTATAGTCCAAACCATCACTGAATACAATTGAAGAGACCTAAATAAGTGGGAAGATTCCCCATATTCTTGGTTTAGAAGACATAATACTGTTAGAATGTCGGTACTACTCAATGTGATTATAGAATTGATTCTATAGATCAATTTGCCAGAAGTGGAAAAGCTTATCCTAAAATTCATATGAAATTGCAAGGGACTCCAAATAGACAAAGCAATCTTAGAAAAAACTAGCATCAACAAAAGCAAAGCAAAGTTGGAAGGCTCACACTTCCTTATATCAAAACTTTTGACAAAGTTACAGTAATCAAAAGAATATAATACTGGCATCAGGATAAAAATATAGAGCAATTTAATTGAGATTCCATTTATCTATGGTCAATTGATTTTGACAAGGGTATCAAAACCATTCAATGGAATAAGAATAATCTCTTCAACAAATGGTGCTCAAACAACTGCATAGCCACATGCAAAATAATGGATTTGGGCCCCTGTCTCACACCATTATTTGTTTGAAATAATCAACGTTATTTCAATGTAAGAGCTAAAATCATAAAACTCTCTGAAGAAAACATAGAGGCAAATCTTCATGACTTTAGATTTGGAAATGGATTCTTAGATATGACAAAAGCACAAACAACAAAAGAAAATGTAGATAAATTATTGTATTAGTCAGGGCTCTCTAGGGAAACAATCAACAGGAGATATCTGTCAATAATATGAGATTCTATAAGAGTCTCTCATGTAACCTTGGGAATGCACAAGTCCAGGTTCCACAGGCAGGCTGCAAACCAGGGGCTCCAATGAAAGTCCAGTGAAGATCCTTGATGACTTTCTGGGAGAAGTTGGCTGTCCAAAGACGAGCTGGGAAATTCTCTCTGAATGTTGAAATCACTTCCCCTTTTAAGGTATTCAACTGATTGGATAAAAGTGTCACCCGTTGCTTATGGCAATCTCCTTGATTGATGCAGATGTAATCAGCCATCCACCCCGTAAACTCACTGGTCACCAAAGTCCATAAATATTCTTGTATTACAATTAGTCCAGTGCTTGTTGGAACAAACACCTGGACACAATTACCTGGCCACAATTACCTGGCTGAGTTGACACATTAGCCTAACCATCACAATTATACTTCATCAAAATTGAAATCCTTTGTGCATCAAAGAACATGATCAAGAAAGTAAAAAGACAACCTACAGAATGGGAGAAAAATTCAAATTGTAGTCTGATAAGAATATCCACAATATATAAAAAACACTTGCCATGCAACAACAAAAATACAAACAGCCTAGTTAAAAAAAAGTGGGCACAGGACTTGAATGGGTTTTTCTCCAAAGGTGATATACAAATAGCCACCAGCACATGAAAAGATACTCAGCATCATTGATCATTAATGGAAATGCAAATCATATCATTTATGATACTCAGCATCATTAATCATTAGGGAAATGCAAATCATATCCATATGAGATACCACTTTACAAGATGGACAATAACAAGTGTTGGTGAGGATGTGGAGAAATTGTAACCCTTGTTTATTGCTGGTGAGAATGTCAAATAGTTCAACCACTGTAGAAAACAATATGGAAATTACTCAAAAAGTTAAACATCAATTACCAAGACCCAGCTCTTTGATGCCTATGTAATATACCCAAATAATTGGAAATTGTTCTTCAAACCAAAATTTGTACATGAATGTTCATTGCATCGTTATTCATAAAAGCCATCTTTTCCATCTTTTGATGCAAAAAGCCACAAATTTCCATCAATTAATGAATATATAAACAAAATGTGGTATATCCATACAATGGAATGATTTTCAGTCAGGAAAAAGAGTGAATCACTGATACTTGCTACTACATGGATGCACCTCAAAACCATTATGCTAACTGAAAGAAGCCAGATACCAAGGTCACATATTGAATGATTCCATTTATATAAATTATCCAGAAGAGGTAAATTCATAGAGACTAAATACGTCTTAGTGGTTATGAGGGGCTGGATGAGGTGAGGTAGAAGAAGGAGAGAACTACTTAATTGGTATGGGGTTTCCATTTTGGGTGATGAAAATGTTTTGGAACTAGATAGAGGTGAGGTATATACAACATTATGAATGCACTAATTTTGTACACTTTAAAGTTGTTAATTTGGTTATGCAAATTTTGTCTCAGTCTAAACAAATTTTTATTCAAGAAATAACTGAATTTTTGAAGGTAACACACAAACGCAGACTTAATTATGTGTAATAATTTACTATGCCATATAGTTTGTATTAAAGGTCAGGGGAGTAAAGATATGTAGTTGTTCAGAAAGCACATGAAAATATGCTCAATATCATTAGCCTTCAGGGAAATGCAAATAAAACCACAATGAGATACTATTTCATACCCATAGGTAAGGCTACTATTTAAAAAAATGGAAAATAAGAAGTGTTGGGAGAAGATGTGGAGAAATAAGAACACTTATTCATTGCTGGTAGCAGTGTAAAATTGTGCAGCCCCAGTGGAAGATAGTTTGGTGGTTGCTCAGACAGCTAAGTATAGAATCACTATATGACCCAGTAATCCCATTGCTAGGAATATACCCAAAATAATTGAAAGCAGGGACTTGAACAGATATTTGCACACTGATGTTAATAGCCATGTTGTTCACAATTGCCAAAAGATGGAAGCAACCCACATGTTCATCAACTGATGAATGGATAAATAAAACGTGATTTATACATACAGTGAAATATTATTTAGCTCTAAAAAGGAATGAAGTCCTGATACATTTGATAACATGGAAGAACTTTGAAGATGTCATATTGAGTGATATAAACTAGAGATAAAAGGACAAATATTGTATAATCTCACTGATCTGAAATATATTTATAAAATGAAAATGAAAAATAATGGAAAAATATAATGATTATTTCCCTAAATTCACAATTGTCAGGCATTCCTAAATAAGCTGTAGGGCACCAGTAAGATTAAAAACTATTTAGCCATTAGAAATATTTAATGGTAGTCAAATATGATGAAAACAATGTTATGTAAATTAATGCAGAATGCAAAATTACAGGACTCTTAATTTTATAAAAATTAAAATATCACTAGAACATATATTCTATATTATCTCTGCAAAGAGTGAATGGATATCATTATATTATTTTTATGATTTTTGGTATGTACAACTTTCTTGCTTGTTAAATACAATGAAGAACAGCCTAGGATTCTAGTATAGGCCAAGAGAACTACCGGTAATGAAAGTATTTCATCATTTAATAGATACAACTTTAGCTAGAAAAAAACTTTAGAAAGGTGATAACATTTTACTTTGGACATTTTCCTAAAAACTTACTGAAAACCAGCTTCATATTTGAAATAATATGTTTACTCCTTGTTTTATATTGGTTCCTCAGAAACTGCTAAACTGCAATCAGAGATGTAGTAAATCCATATTGTTCTCCTTTTTTTCTGACAGCATCACTCTCCTACAATAGCAATTGTTTAAAAAAAGAAATTCCCATTTTAACACCCCTTCAAAAAATTTCAGGTCATTGTATACATTTTTATATTAATTTACCATTAAGTTTAGAATGTATTACCTATTAATATTCTGGTTTATAATCTCCTATAGTTGATAAACATGTATATTGTTTTACTGTAAGCTTTTAAAATCTAATGTAAGCGGTGCAGGTGTAGTTCAGTGGTTGAGCATTTTCTTCGCATCTAGGAGGTCCTGGGTTCAATCCCCAGTACCTCCTAAACTAACAAACAAACAAACAAACAAACAAAAACGACCCTTGGGAACTTACCAGCGGAACTGGGAACAGGGGGCTCAAGTGTAAGAACATCAACTAAATTTGTTTTACTAATTTTTAAGTACAGCCTTCCTTTACTAATTGATTGCTTCTCTCACTTTATATAGGAGCATAACTTCTTCCACAAAAGATCTTAGAGAAAGTATTGATTTACCAGTGAAAGAGGTCAAAACTCAAGAAGTAGGAGGTAAAGTTGTTCCACATATTTATTGCTAATTGCACTTAAATAAACTTATATTTAATAATAGCTCATTGACCTTTCATTTAATAGTTTTCTAATTTTCTCAATAATTAAGTTTAGGGCTTTTAGAATTCTTGTGAGTGTCTAATAAAAGATCCCCCTATCATTTCATTAAGTAGTCATTCAACAAATATAAATGACTATTATATACCATATAATGGTCTAGGTCTTGAATATATAATGATCCCTGCCAAATTCTTAAGAAGTTAACTGCTTTTCAGTGATGTCCAGTGGAACTTTCTGTGATAACTGAAGTATTATTTATTTTTGCTGTCCAATAGATTAGCAACAGTACTTGAAATATGGCTACTGCAATAGAGAAACTGAATTTTTAAGTTTAAATTAATTTCAGTTAAGTTGTATTTCTGTGTAAATGGCCACATGTAGTTTATGACTATGTATTGAACATCTTAGCTCTAGTTTACATGTAAGTTGTCATTAATATTATTGTCATAATTTACAAAATGTACAATATTTTATATACTGGTAGTAAGTTTGTGTTTACATTGCTTCAATGTATTTGTATATATTCTTGGGATTATATTAAACAACTCCTACACCCCCTGACACGCAAAAAAACATTGCTAAATAATGTGAGAGAAAGATGGCTATTAACAGTAGATGTTTTTTTAAACAAAAACTGTTGTTATTCAAAGTTGTCATTCATGGCAGGGCTGTTTTTACTGTTTCTCTTTTTAATATTTGTTTCTACAATGAGAATGAAACCTCAATCATTACTTTTCAAGTTTTCACATGACAAATTCTGGAAGAAAAGTTAAATATATTGACAAACTTCGTCAGAGTTCAAAATAATCTTGTTAGGTTAGAATAATGGACAGTTAAAAAATACTGTAATTATGTTTATTATAAATGTGTACATTTGAATCTAAAACACAAGACAATACCTTGATGAAAATCTACTGTAATTAAGTACATATGTTAAAAAAATTGCAAGTGGTTACTCATTTACTCATTATGAACCAGGAAATCTAATTGGTATGGTATTCTGGAAAAATATTGAGATAGCGATTAAATACAATGAATTAGAGCCTCTACAAGCTATACATACGTAGAGGATTTATTTGATAATGTTTTCATAGGCATAATGTGAAAGACAACTTAAACAAACATAATGAACAACTTTGATAAAACACATACATGTCCAATCAGTATTACTTTAATTATAAGTAGTCTTAGTTTCTTCATATATTTCAGACTGAAATCTGGTTACAGAAATTGAGTGAATAATAAGTTTTCTGCAGAAAACAATGATCAAGAAGTATATTTTCATGAAAATCAGATAATTAACGATCTAATATGTCCAGGATATAATAGAATTTGACAAATCAATAGACTCAAAGAGACCACATAAAGGGCCAGTCCTGAGAAAGATAATTTTTGTGTATTAAAACGGAGAAACCTGTTTTACAAGAATTCTTTCTGACGGACAGCATAAAGGCTAGAAGTAGAGTCTGTGACTACTGAGCTTGCACTTATAACCATTATGTAATACTACCTTCTAGCAGAAAACCATTGTCTTTCTTGTCCAAAAGCAAAACAAAGCAAAAAATTCTGTGAGTTGCCTTTCTTTTTGAAACAGTTTTACTATTTTTGCTCAAGCCTCATCTCCTTAAGTGGTCTTGGTTTTCTGGAAACTTTTTGTTTGTTTTTATATTCTTGTCATGTCAAGTTTTGACAAAAGCCAGGAGTTCTATGAATCATAGGATGAGATCCATATCAGTCTTCCTTACTGATAGAATCTCCAGGGCTGAGCATATTGCCTAGGACATAATAGGATCTATACACATTTCTTGCATAAGTAAATGAATAAATATTCATATGAATTATTTCATTAAGATTAAACCATATCATCCCAGGAATCACACCTATCTCTCACGAAAGGAGTTAAATTGTTCTATAACTGAATAAATAGAACTTGGAAATGATAATGAACACCTCCAAAATCTAAGTAAAGAAGTTATTCTCTGATAGGATTGAAGAATATAAAGCATCTTATTTCTAGGAATCACCTGAATAATTTCAATATTTATTTGCTCTAATCATTATGATTTCATTTTCACATAGAATGGGAGGAAACAAAAGCATAATTTAAAAATAAAATTCTAAAATACAATTAATATAGCTTGTGAATAGGGCTTATGTTTTTTCCCTGAAGTAAAATGAATATATTCATGAAGATACTGGTTGAGATGTAGCTATTTTAAGTATTTTATAAAATGGTAATTTAAAAATCTGTCTTCAAAGGTTATAGTCAATGTTATGACTATATTATAATAAAATCACTTTAAATAGCTTATTCAATATATAATGCATTTATATCTACCCAATATTTAATATTAAATATTTAAAAGAATAGTGATACAACTAAGACTCACCTTCTTACCACCCAGTTTAGAGGCTGATTCATTAACAAATGTGAATATTTATTCCTATTTTAAGGTGAGAAGTGTCTAGAATTAAAGCAGGAATTGGAAACATTGCTGTCAGAGGCGAGCCATCTCATTAAAAGTCTAGAAACTGACCGTGCAGAAGCTGAAGAAGCTTTAAAACGTCAAAGATTAAGAAGGAAAAAGGTTAACATGAAAATTGATTCTTGGTCAATCTGGAGACTTCAAGAGCTCCCTGCAGCGGTGCAGAAAGGTAATGATAAGGAATTTTCATATTGCCATCTAACATGCTAGAAAGGCATTGATAATCATATGCAGCCCTAAATAAAATATTTCCTCTGGTTAGGGTGACCATATTATTTGGCATTCAATCTAGTGCACTTTTATAAGACTCAATTTAATGATAATGCTGGGGCCACAGACAAACTGTGACTGCACTGGGCAAACATGGACCTGCTGTCATTCAGACTTTGTTGGAAATTTTATGGGTTTTATAGTGCCCAAGGGCCATGTAAATACTCGGCATATTTTTCCCATAATGATTATAGTTATTAGAAATGATGATATAGTGCTGTTAGAAATTTAGAAATGTAAAGATTATTCCCAGTTGGTATCATTAGCCACATCTTTAAATCTAGAAAAATAAAAGAGTTCCAAGTGATATTTTAGGAATTAAATGAATTTGCTTTTGAAAATTTAACAGTAAATTTGCTTGGGGAACTCATAGCATGAATGAAACCTAAAATATTTCCAAGAGTCATGCAGATAACAAATATTTAAAAAGAAAGCATTATCTTTTAGACCACAAAGTGATGAATCCGTGTTGAACTATTAAGTAATCTAAAAATATTCTTTTATTTCATTTTTTTAATTTGAGGAGTTGTGAGCTAACAAAACAATCATGCATACCATACAGGGTTCCCATACATTGCCCAACCACCAACTACTTACAAATGATGAAAGAACATCTTCATGCTATTACTGCTATTTATAGTCCATACCTTATATATGGTGTATTTTTCTGATAAGCCATCCTATTATTAACATCATGTGTTAGTATTGTATATTTGTTATAGTTCATAGCATTTTCATATTTGTACTGTTAACCATAGTCCATCATTCACCAACAGGTTCATTGTGTTATATGATCCCCTGCCTTGTACAATCCATCCAAAGTGTATGCTCAGTGGCTCTCATTTTCATCAGAGTTGTGCTGTCATCAACTGTCCGTTTCAGACCATTTTCATTTCTCCAAAAGGAAAAATTCTATATCCCCTTCTACCCCCGCCCCATTATTTATCCTTAGCATTGATATAGTATCTTCTTTGCCATTGCTGTGAAAATATTAGAATATTACTGTTAACTATAGTCTGTGCATTACGCTACTTATATTTTTCTCATGTATCTCCTTATTTTTTAATACCTTGTAATAGAGGAACATTCTTATATTTGTACTCTTAACCACAGTCATCATCCACCAACGAAATCACTATGTTATACAGTCCCTAGATTATCCTCTTTCTTTTGATTGACATTAGCCTCCCTAGAAGACCCCTTTTAGCCACAATCACATTCATAAATCAGCAGTATTGATTATACTCACTAAAATGTGTTACCATCAACTCTAACCATTTCCCCACATTTTACAGTTCCCCTTTTTAAACAATTTACATACATTCATTATCAGCTCCCTGCTTCTCAACCCATATTCTATCTCCTAGTAACCTATACTCCAGATTTTAACTTCATGAGTTTACTCATCGTATTTAATTCATTTTAGTGAGACCACACAATATTTGTCCTTTTGTGACTGACTAATTTCAATCAACTTAATGTTCTCAAAGTTCATCCATGTTGTCATATGCACCCCAGTTCATTTCTTCTTACAGCTGAGTAGTATTCCATCATATGTGTGTACCACATTTTGTTTATCTATTCATTAGATGATGGACACTGGGTTGTTTCCATCTTTTAGCAATTGTGAATAATGCCACTATGAACATTGGTGTGCAAATGTCTGTGTGGGTCCTTGCTTTCAGTTCTTATGAATATATTCCTAGTAGTGGTATTGCCACATCATATGGCAGATCTATATGTAGCTTCTTGAGGAACCACCAAACTGTCCTCCAAAGAGGCTCCTCCATTTACATTCCCACCAATGGTGAAAGAATGTTCCTAATTCTCCACATCCTCTCTAGCACTTGTAGTTTTGATTTTTAAAAAAAAATAATGGCCATTCTGTATGACAGGAAATGATATCTCATTATAGGTTTGATCTGCATTTACCCAATAGCTAGTGATGTTGAACATCTTTTCATGTGTTTTTTTTTTGGCCATTTGTATTTCTTCTTTGGAAAAATTTCTGTTCAAGTCCTTTGCCCATTTTTTTTTTTTTTCAAATTGGGTAGCATATCTTTTTATGCTTGAGTTGTATAATCTCTTGAGATAACATGGAGATCAAACCCTTATCAGAAATGTGGTTTCTGAAAACTTTCTCCCAATGAGTATGCTTCCTTTTCACCTTCTTAACAAAGTCATTTGAAGCAGAAAAGTGTTTTATTTTGAGGAGACCCAATTATTTATTTTTTCTTTCATTTCCTGTGCTTTGGGTGTAAGGTTTAAGAACCCCTCCCCCCACCACAAGATCATGAAGATGTTTCCCTACATTTTCTTCTATGGGTTTTATGGTGCTATCTTTTATAATTAGGTCCTTGATCCATTGTGAGTTAATTTTTAATAAGGTTTGAGATAGAGGTCCTCCTTTCTTTTACCTATGGATATTGAGTTCTCCCATAACCATTTCTTGAATTGACTGTTATGACCCATCTGGGTGTGTTTGGTAACCTTGTCAAAAATCACTTGACCATAGATGTGAGGGTCTATTTTTCAGTTTTCAATTCAGTTCCATTGGTCAATATATCTATCTTTATGCCAGTACCATTCTATTTTTACCACTGTAGCTAAGTAATATGCTTTAAAGTCAGGAAGTGAGAGTCCTCCAACTTCGTTCATCAATTTTAAGATATTTTTGCCTATTCAGGGGTCCTTACCTTTCCAAATAAATTTGATATTTGGCTTTTCCATTTCTGTAAAAATGGCTGTTAGAATTTTTATTGGGATTGCATTACATCTGTAAATCAGTTTAGGTAGAATTGACATATTAATGATATTTATACTTTGAATCCATGAACATGAAATATCTTTTCATTTATTTAGGTATTCTTTGGTTTCTTTTAGCATTGTTTTGTTGTTTTCTGAATACAGGTCCTTTGTGTCCTTGGTTAAGCTTATTCCTACATATTTTATTCTTTTAGTCACAATTGTAAATGGAATATTTTTTCTGACTTCCTCCTTAGATTACTCATTAGTATGGTATAGAAATGCACCTGATTTTTGCAAATTACTCTTGTATCCTGCCACTTTGCTGAACTCATCTATTAGTTCTACTAGCTTTGTTGTAGATTTTAAGGGATTTTTTAGGTATAGGATCATATCACCAGCGAATAGCATGAGTTTTACTTCTTCCTTTACTATTTAGGTGCCGTCTATTTTTCTTGCCTAATTGCTCTAGCTAAAACTTCTAGCACAACATGCTTGTCTTGTTCCTGATCTTAGCAGCAAAGCTTTCAGTCTTTCACTGTGGAGTACAGTGTTAGCTGTGGGATTTTCATATATGCATATTATCATGTTGAGAAAGTTTCCTTCTATTCCTATCTTTTGGAGTATTTTTAATCAAGAAAGGATGCTGTATTTTGTCAAATGACTTTTCTGCATTAATGGAGATGATCATGTGATTTTTCTTCTTCAATTTATTAAGGTGGTATACTACACTCACTGATTTTCTTGTGTTGAACCACTCTTGTGTAACTGGGATGAAACCCACTTGATCATGGTATATAATTCTTTTAATGTGGTTTTGGATTCGGTTTGCAAGTATTTTGTTGAGGATTTTTACATCTATATTAATTAGAGAAATTGGTCTGTAATTTTCTTTTTCTAAAGTATCATTGTATGGCTTTGGTATTAGGGTGATGTTGGTTTCATAGAATATGTGTGGTAGTGTTCCCTCTTGTTCAACTTTTTGGAAAAGATTTAGCAATATTGGTATTAGATTTTCTTTGAATGATTGGTAGAATTCACCTGTGCAGCCATTTGATCCTGAGTTTTTCATTCTTGGAAGACTTTTGATGACTACTTCTATCTCATTAATTATGATTGGTTTGTTGAGGTCCTCTATTTCTTCTAGGGTCAGTGTAGGTTTTTCATGTGTTCCTAGGAATTTGTCCATTTTGTCTATGTTTTCTAGTTTGTTGTTGTACAATTGTTCATGGTATCCTTTTATGATTTCTTTGATTAATTTAGGGTCAATGATAATGTCCGCCCTCTCATTTCTGATTTTATTTGTATCTTCTCTCTTTTTTTTCTTTGTCAGTCTGTTTAAGGGTTTGTTGATATTGTTGACATTCTCTAAGAGCCAATTTTTGGTTTTGTTAATTCTCTCTATTTTTTATTGTTGTTGTTGTTCTCAACTTAATTTGTTTTTGTTCTGATCTTTATTATTTCTTTCCTTCAGCTTGATTTGGGATTAGTTTGCTGTTGTTTTTCTAGTTCCTCCAGGTATGCAGTTAGTACTTTGATTTTAGCTCTTTCTTTTTTTTAAGGTGAACTTTGACGGCTATAAATTTCCTTCTCAGCACTGCCTTTGCTGTATCCTATAGGTCATCTCAAAATATTAACTGATTTTTCTCACAGTTTCTTCTTTGACCTATTGATTAATCTCCATATGTTTGTGAATTTTCCCTGGGGTGGGAATGGAGCCTTAGGTATGGGCAGCAAACTAAGCTGTGTGAGTCAAAACTGACTGCAGTTGCCCAGGTAGACTGATGGAGCACTGGCCCACCTCTTCCCCTTCCAGGGCTGGGAATGGAGCCTCCAGTATGCCCAACAATCTAGTCTGTGCAGAACAAAAGTGACTGCAGTTTCCCAGAGAAGATGAGGGAGCACTATCCCTTCTCCTGCTCTCTCAGGGGCGGGGATGGAGCCACAGATGTGTTCAATACTGTAGTTTGTGCAGGCCAAAAGCAGCTGCAGTTGTCCAGAGAGTTTGAAGAAACACTACCCCCCTCCTATCCTGTTGGGGACAGAGATGTATCCACATGTTTGCCCACCAATCTAGCCTGTGTGGTTTGTAAGTGACTGCAGTTGCCCAGAGAGGTTGCCTGTTGGAGATGGGGCTGGAGCCTAGGCTAAGGCTGCAAACTGACTGAGTGAAAAGAAGCTGGTCCCTGCCTTCATTGTGATGTGATTTGCAGTCAGCCCCACTTCCCCTCATGCTAGGGGTGGAGTTAAAATGGAGGATACTGGCCTCTTTCTGACTTGGACAGCTTCAAACTTTAGCTGGACTTTATCCAGTTGAATTTACTACTCAGTAGCTGAAATAGTGCCTGATTGTCTCTTCGTCCCGTTTTTGGAAAATGGAGCTTCTAACTTCAGCCAGGGAATAGCTCCCAAGGGGGCTTGTGCTGCCAGTGGAGGATGGATATTGGCCATGGCAGCTTGGAGTACTCTACTCCCAAATCTTCACTGCAGATGGAAAGTCTCCTCCTGTTCTTCCAAGGATGTTGCAGAATGCTCTGCTGGTTTCCTGGGCCCCCAGACAGGTGATTTAGGTAGCTCTGTTTAGATTACTAACTGCCCTGTAGGACAAGATGACTCTTGGAGTTCCTTACTCTGTCGTCATCTTGCTTCCTCCTATATGCCTCTAATGTATTTTTAATCTCACCCATTGTCTTTCATTCCCATAAACTCTGTTACTTTTCTTTGCAGGCTTTCAAAATGTTCTTTATCTGGAACCAGTGTTTTCTTAATATCCTTTATCACTATAGACATATTTTTCTTCAAATCCTTGAGTTGATTTAGGAGATTTGTGTGAACATCATTGATTAGTTATCTTAAATCCTGTGTCTTGTCAGGATTTTTTATTTTATCCTTTGAGTGGGCCATATCTTCCTGTTTCTTAATATGGCTTGGAGTTTTTTGCTGATGTCTTAGGCATTTGATTATGTTGGTGAATTACTCTGATGGTCTCTTTCTCTTGCCTAGTGGCTTTGTTTCATGGTTCTTGTTTGATTTTTGGTTAAATATATTTTAAATATTTAAGATTGCCCAGCTTAAGTTATCAAAACAGAGCCAGGGACCCACTAATGGGGTACAGACCAGATTCAAGAGTGCCTGGACAGGAGAGACTCCAAAAAAGCTTTTTACTTATTACAATTTCCCGGCCTGCCAGCAGATAGTACTCTTCGGCAAACCTATCCACTGAGGTGTCACTTTCAACCTCCCCTCACTAGTGATTCTGGTCTGGCAAGACCCGAGATTCAAATGGAATCTGCTGACCAAACTCACCAAAGAGAAATCACTCTCCTCCCTCCACCGCACCCCCACTCCTCCCAGGGAGGAAGATGTCAGTTGGCTTCAGTGTGCCATGGGTTCTACCCAGGCTGTTTGACTTGAGGGTGGGGATGGGTGCTGTTCCCTGCTGTGGGTCTAGTAACTCAGGGTTTTCACATTTCTAGGTGGAAATTTAGATTATTTACTTGACGCTTGTTTTCTTTTCTAGATTAGGCAGTTAAAAACTATGAATTTCCCTCTAAGAATTGCATTGTTGCAGTTCATAAATTGTCATATGTTGTTAGTTCATTTGTAATTAGTTAAAAATATTTCCTAATCTCTCTAATGATTTCTTTTTGGCCCTGTTTTTTATTTAGAAGTTGCTCTTTAATTTGCAAGTATCTTGGAATTTTCACAAATTTCTTTATGTTGTCTTTTTCTAATTTAATTTTGTTGTGGGAAGGGAGCATCTTTGAATGGTTTCAATAACATTAAAATTATTTAGACTTTTAAAATTGCCTTGCATGTTACCCAGAATATTCTCTAGAATATTCTGTGTGTGGTTGAAAATAATATGTGTTAAGCTGTTTTTGGATCAAGTGTTCTATAATATCAGTTAGGTCATGTTGGTTAATAATGCTGTTCAAATCTTCTATATCTGTTATGGATTGAGTTGCCATCCCCAAAAAGATACGTTGAAGTCCTACCCCTGTACCTATTTGGAAATAGAATGAGACAAGTTAAAATGAGATCATATTAGCCTACAGGGGGACTCTTAATTAAATATGACTTGTGTCCTTATAAGAAGAGGAAGTTTGGGCACAGATAGAGAGGGGAGAAATCCATATTACAAGCAAGGCAGAGATTGCCATGTATTGCCAGCAAACCACAAGAAACTGGGAGAGACATGGAACAGATTCTCCTTATGGAAATCAATTGAAATATAGTGTGGCTGACATCTTGTGTTTGGACTTATAGCCTCCAAAACTGTGAGACAATACATTTCCATTGTTTTAAGCCACCCAGTTTGTAGTATTTTGCTATATCAACTCTAGCAAACTAAGACAATGTCCCAAATGATTTTCTATATAGTTTATTCTTTGACTTGTTAAGGTTAGAATACGGAAATATCCAAGTCTGATTTTAACTATGAAATCAGAGAAGAAATCAATGATATCAAAATTATTTTATCAATCCTCTCAGCTTTTTGTCATGCGTTTTGGTTTTTAGAAAGCATTTAAAATACCTTGACCAGTTTTCAAGAAGCACAAGAAATGCACAGAGGCCAATATTTAAGTTTGGAAATGGGAATTTAATGGAGATAAGCAGGATTAAAGTCAGATTTATCCCTGAATGGATTCCCTGATCCCTGATGTCCTTAGGACCCCATTTTTTTTTCTATCTATTGGGTACAGGAAACCAGAGATAAAGCATTAGGCTCACCCAATCTGACAGTCTAATTACAGACCATGACATAAAGCTGAGAATCCAATATCTACACCCTCAATGTAAGAGTCAATGATAAAAAAATTCATTGTTCAGAATGAACAGCAAAGAAACTGGCTTATTTCCCTTTGTCAGTGGAGAAAAACCAAGAAGGTTCCCTGGGCATTCTTAATATACTGACTCTCAAATGGACTTGTTACTCAAATTCCCATTGCCTTTGCACTCTGTAAAATGTCATTTAAATGCTTCATTGGTTGATAGTAAAGCCAGCCATCTGACAGGAGCAAAGACAATTTTTCTCTGGAAGACTAAAACTTAAACCTAGGTACCAAGGAATTCTCTCAGATAAAATTCCAAAAAAAAAAAAAAAAAGAGTAGTTCAACATTTAATATCACAAAACACACAAAGATCCAGATTCAATGAATGCAAATCATTAGAAACAGACAACAGAATGTTACTCAAAAAGGTTTTGGGTATTGGATTACACATGAGCTTATAACTTGCATATGTTTCATATGTTTTAAGAAATAAAAAGAGAAGTTTGAAAATAAAAGTAATATCTAAGAAATTATTTTAAAAAAAAAGCAAATAAGAGAAAAAAGAACTACTAGAAATGAAAAAGATATTACTCAAAATTAACAACTCAAGGTAGAATAAATCATTAAACTCAAGAAGAGAAAATAACTAATAAGCTATAAAATTTAAATGCATCCTAGCAAGACAGAGAGAAGGACAATATGAATAAAAGATTTAAAGTCATGAAATATATAATAAGAATATACAATGAACATCTGTTAGAAGAGCCTGATAGTTAACAATGGTGATATTTTACAAGATAATAAATGATTCTTTAAAACAAAACTGTTACTGTCTAATTAGCTAGGCTGAAATGTAAGAAACTGATGGTGCCAAATATTGTACATATCCAAGAAATTAGAAAATATTTAGAAATGACTCATTACAGTATTAGAATTAACATTATCTCCACAGGTGTTAGGAAAAACTGAATCATTATTTAAAGGGAAATCAATAGCATTTGTTACCTCAAAAAAAAAAAAGTAACTCATAATGAATTAACTAAATATATGATGTTAGAATTTAGAAAAATGAAAGCAAAGTACAAAGAAAAAGGAGAAAGCAACAACAAAATGATAAAATGAAATATATAGCTCAGGAGATATGCAAAGATAAACATTAGCTCATTAAAAAGAGAATACTAAAAAGAGAAAATAATGAAAAAGCTATGGCAAGCTTAATTAAAAGTAAAGAGATAAAGTATAAATGAACCAGATTCTTTATTAGAGAAGTTGTGGTTTTACAGAGCAATAATGTATGAAATACAGTATTCCCATATACCACCCTATTATTAACAACTTGCATTGGTGTGGAACATTTGTTACAATTGATGATAGCACATCTTTTTACTCAATAACTACAACTCATTCCTCTCCAAGTAAATGTTTAAACACGTATTAGGGCAATAGTGCTTTCTATGCAATTTCTAACTTTCATAACTTTCCAGAGAAGAAAAATGACAAGAAACTCTCCACAGATATTTGAAGATAGAATAATTTATAAACCAAATTTAGACAAAGCCAGTATACAGTGGAATATTACAGCCCTAAATAATGAATATAAATGGAAAATTCCACAGTGAAAGCCATTAGAAAATCACATAAAGAAATTTATATAAAATGAGAGTCATAGCCAATGTAGTCCAAGAATGCAGATTGGTTTAACACTAGAAACTTGATCAATATAATGACAATATCCTTTTAGCTAATTTAGCTAAAATTATCCTAGTCCATAGATTGGTATTTAATTCATAAATTAATTGAGGGAAATTTCCATTTTAAATTTTTCAAATATATTTATAAACAACTAATTTTGTCCATATGTTCAAATCTGCTTTTGTGTCATTTCATAGCATTTTCTTGTTGTCTTTCTATAGGCCTTGGGTAGTTCATGTGAAGTTTATTACTGGATGTATGCATTTTATTTTGTGTTCCAGTTTTGCTGTTTTGAATAAGAGTATTCTCTTTTCAACATATTGTTTATTTATATAGAAAAATAATTATTTTGTATGTTAATTTTACATGAGCTATCTTATCATTTGTAATAATATCCATTTCATTCTTTTGTGTAATTTTATATAAAATTGTGTCATCAGAAAATAATAATCAGTATTTATTTTTTTCATTCTGATATTTGTAACTCCTATTTCATCTTTATACTCCTGGGTAGTTTTGGAAGGCCTCTAACTCTAGCAATTTTTCTCACTACAGGGAAGTGATAAAGCATGGTTATATATACCCCAGTTATATATTCATTGATTATAATAAAGGTGATTTGTACTAAAATAATTATTAGCTTATAAATTATACATTTTAAAACCTAATGTTGATGAATGATGATAGCAACATTATATTAATAATGAAATATTAAAATAACTCTTATTTTAGATTTAATAATACACTTGAGTAATTTGTTCTAAAGCTAAAATATTTCATATTATTATCAAATAAAAATTTCCCTCTGGGGATTTATGTTTTAAAATCTGATTTTCTTTTTTCTTTTATTTTACTTCTAGAACATGAGGCACATCTGAAAGATATTATAGAATTACGATGGTATCTTGAAGATAATGCTCAACAACTAAAACAAATTGAAGAACAAAATACACAGATAGAAGAAGTTAATGCAAAGATTCAAGCAGACATAGACTACATGAATAAATATGGCCCACTGCTTGAATTGAAGAAGAAGCAGGAACTTAATGCTCTGAGGGAATGTTTCCAAAAGAAATTTGAGGTAAATAAATAAATTAATATATATTTAAAAATATTACATAGTTATATAAAAATATTTTAACCCTATGAAATTATATCTTTAACATTTTTTAAAAATTTTTGTTGAAAAGTGTCTTGCTATTTATTTTCCAGAAGAATTATTAAATTATATACACTACCATTGACTGATATTCAGTTAAATTGTGTCTTATTCCTTAATTTATATACTTAATGGTATCAATAATATTTAAATACTCTACTAATAGAGTATGGAGATTTAAAACATCCTGATATATTAAAGCCACAATCTAAGTGAGGGAGAATACAAGTAGATTGTATTAGTCAATGTCATTGTTGATATAAATATAAAAATGAAGTAGAGTCTGTTGAATCATTAACATTTAACTCTCTTTTTGTGGGATCATAATATATTGATGTAATATATATGTGTCATAAAATGAGCAAATTTCAAATTTATAACATAGTTTCTATCATTTTATGGTTGGAAGAAGAAGTGACTAAATGTCTCAATGGTTCTATTTTCCTCCCTCCTTTTCCAAAGTCACCTGTTTTCATGAATTTCATCTGTTCCAGGAAAATTTTATATAATGTTCTACATATGTGTGTTTATAATAACATTCAGTATTTTTAATACTAAAATACTATCATAAACTATAACTTTGTGCAACTTGTTTTAGAGAACAAGCTATTGTTGATACATACAGACCTAGTTTATTCATTTTACTTGCCATGCTCCATCAAATGAGTATCAAATTATGAAATAGCATTTCTTCTTCTGTTGGTCATCTGATTTTGTTTCCAATATTTGGCTACAAAAAGTGTGACTTCACTATAAAGAATGAAACAAATAGCATTCATGAAAATGCTTATGCTTGTCCATGTAAATTTTTCTTAGACATGTACCTTGTGGTGTGTATATTGGGTCAAACATTACACAAATCTCAACTTTATTAGTTTACCAAGTGATTTTCCAATAGGGCTCTCACAATTTATAGTCTTAGAATAGTAGCAGTGCTAGAGACTTCTCATTTCTCCAGTGTGAATGCAAATGCTGGTATTAGCCATCTTTCTTAGCAATAGACCCCTATATAGTTGGGTTTCAATTTGTCAAGCTAAACATAGATAACCATTTTCCCTTTTCTGATGATATTTCCACAGAGATATAGGTAGAAGTAACTGACCAGAGTTTCTAGGAAAGCTCCTTAAAATGCATTGACTCAACCAGAAAGAACACCCATTTGTATTTATCTACTTCCTAAACTTCCAAGAACCTACATCTGATAGTTAAAGCTCTAACTGCCAATTTATATCATAAAGCAACATTGGGGATAGAAGCCAATATTCAGGATGGCTAAATAGAAAGACAAAAGGAGCGCTGGACTTGCTAAATAGACAAAAGGAGCCTCAGACTCATTTCTTTGAGAGAAAAATAAACTGAAGTCTTGTTTAAATGATGTATTTGGTGTTTCTTTTACTTACAGCCAAACCCAATCCTAACTGATATACCTTATTTTTATCAACAATTTTTTGCCATAATTTTAATATTTGCCAATCTGATATACATGCATTGGTATCCTTTTGTTGTTTTGTATGTTTTTCCCTGGTAGTAGACTTGGGCATGTTCCAGGCAGGGCAAAGTAGGGCTATTGGGCATTGTTTCACATGTTGTATGAAAGTTCTGGTGATGAGGTGTAAGCAAAGGTAGCTAGCCTGCTGAAGAATATGTGAAAGGATAGCTTTGTTAGATTAAAGGCCCTGGAGGCGGAGAGGTGAGAATGAGATCAGTGGAGTGGTGCAGGCCTTACCTAACCTAGGCTTCGGTGAGGGTATGTGGAGGAAGGGAGGTGGAGCACACATGAGTCCTGTACTTTTGCCTTTATTGTGACCCAGAGGGGAGATATATGATGGATACTGGTGACTGGAAGTTTCAAACAGTGGTGTGAAAGTAGAAGCAGCAAGGGCTGCTTGGAGAAGCAGCAGTAAGGGCTGTTCAGAGAAGCTAAGGGCAAGTTTTATCATCCAAACCATACGGAGGTACATGCCTTGCTAGTTGTGGTTATGCCCAGGGCTGGAGCTAACTCAAAAGGGAATCTTAAGACTAAGCCAGACAAGGTGACATGGCAGAAAATATAATTTCTTTTATGCTATTGCAGGCATCTGAAAGACCAGGCTTGGTAACGGGAGGAAATTAAGGGAGTTAGTTCTAAGAGGCTGAGAAAATAGTAACCTGCGTGCAGTACCTCTCAGGGTCACCATTCATGCTCCTGCTGTCTTTCCTCATCGTTGTGTAACGGCTGCATCTTAAATTCCTAGAGCAGGGCTTCTGTTTGCCTGACTTTAGACCAGCTGACCATCTTCTCGCTCTCACAGGGATCAAAGTGAGTGAGAGTCTAGCCCTCTTAGCTTCTTTATGTGAGGTGGGTACTGTGATGAACCCTTCCATTGTGGCTGTTAAAAATAAGGGAAGATAACCCCCACAATGAAATAGGGTGCTATTAAGAAAGTTTATAGATATTGTGCATCCAAATATAAAAACCTTCTTCTACAAGGTGAAAATAAGTAATACCTCAGTAAAAGAAAATGCATTTTTCCATTATAAAATGAACATAACTGACAAAATTTTAAAAATGAACAGCCCACTTATGAGCACTGTAAGAGCTCTGAGCATCATGACTCTTGACCTCCTTAAGTTCAGGAACTTTCATTCTACCACCCTTATCCTATTGTCACACATGACCAAACCTAGAAATCCTAATAAGTAAAATTATTAAGAAATCTTAAACTCCATATTCCGTAAGCTCCTGTCTTTGAAGTTTCCTCGTACAATCTGATGTCTGCTTCCACTACTCCACTAAAGGTCTTCATGTAAAGATCTTTACTGATGTAGCTATTACTGAATCTAGGAGGAGTTTTCTATTCTTCTCAGATGATTCTTGACTTTTATCACCTTAATTTTAATTAACAAAATATAGAGACTAGTCATAAATTAATAGTTTAAAATATTATTGAATTGGAATGAACTTCATGTTTAACACAAGACACTAATAAATGGATGCAGCATAAGCCCACAGAAGAGAAGTACTAGGAGATTAAAAAGATAAAATAAGAAATTTGGGGGTTAAATAGCAAAGTAATTAGCTAAATACACATGATAGATCTGACTTTTTAAAATAGAGATTTATTATATAAGACATACACATGCAGGCAAAATAAATCTGGCTCTTCTTGTCAAATAAAAATAGAACAAATATACATAATTAATAATGAGAAGGGGTATATAAACACAAATAGATAAGTTTTATTGGAAAACAACATGAGTAACTAGGCTAATCAACTTTAAAATATTAATTACATGGATAATATTCTGAAGTAAAATCAATTAAAATTCACTCAAAAGAGGTATAAAATTTAAATAGGCAATTGGAAAAAATTTGAAAATGTTTTCACAAATCAACCTCCCATGTAAGTAATGGTTTTGTGACTAAACTGTAAATTCCAAGTTACATAACATTCATATGCATTTAAACTTTTTCAGAACATAGAAAATATCTGAAAGCTACCTGTATTAGTCAGCCAAAGGGGTGCTGATGCAAAATACTAGAAATCTGTTGAGTTTTATAAAGGATATTTATTTGGGTTAGAAGCTTACAGTTACTAGGCCATAAAGCGTAAGTTATTTCCCTCACCAAAATTTGCTGCCGCGTGATGGAGCAAGATGGCTGCCAACATCTGCAAGGGTTCAGGCTTCCTCTTTCTCTCAAGGCTCCGTGGTCCCATCTTCTTCCAATATCAGCTGTAGGCTGGGATAAGTCTCGTCTCTCTCCCGGGGCTTGTTTCTTTCCAGTCTCAGTGCTCTGGTCTCTCCACAAGGCCAGCTATAAACTACCAGATGAACGGCTCATCCCTCTTCCCAGGGCCTCTGCCGTATCTAATGGAGCCTTCTCTCTTTCCTCACTTATCTGCTTCTCTGTGTATTTTCTTCCTGGGGCTCCAGCATTAAAACTCCAACTTTTTCTTCTGCCATA